>JAMBUN010000135.1:0-46624 GCA_030271035.1 Microascus cirrosus
TCAGCGATGCAGGGCTCGACGTTGACTGGGAGGTGATTCCGGTGGATATGAAGGGGCTTGAGGAGGCGGGGAAGGGCGGGTGGGAGGGCGTCCGGAGGCGGTATTGGACCCTCGACGGTAAGTCTATTCCGTTAACCATCGCCTTTCTCCACTGCCCAATACTAACGATGTTTAGACTATCGGCTCCCCATCTGCACCTTCATGGGTTAGATAGTTGTAACATCACAAGAAACCACTTAATTCGGTGTAACCTCAGCCACTTTTCTCCACGACATTGATGCACGTATCAACAGATGTGACTCGGAATCTCGTATCTTTTTAACATGAATCTACCACGACGGTATCACCCCTTTTTTTTTTCTGGTTTATCGGATCACAGCCTTAAGCAGCCCTCGCGCTGACCATATCCTTGTATGCCAGCGGGTCGACAATGCCAGCCAAGTTCCCCTCCTGCACCCTCTTAAACGTCAGCGCCGCAATCAGCGCGGCTCCAACACCACTCCCGTCCTCGGCGGCGAGCACCTGGATCGGCTTCTCCTCCTCCGCATCCGTCTGCTCGGGCCAGTCAAGGATCTCCCGCAGGGCCTGCGACTGCCTAGCCTTGAAGTCGGGGTACTTCTCGAAGACTGAGCCATCGGCGCCGGCGTGGAAGGACTTCCACTGCTTCTTCTTGGCGACAGCCGCGATACCGCAGGCTGAGAGGCGGGCGGCGCGCAGGCCGATTAGCTCCGAGACGCGGTGCATGACGCGGCGCTCGGTAAGGGTGGTGGAGGCACCAAGAGTGGCCTCGACCAGGTCCCTAGTTTCCTTGAGTTCGTCACTCTTGTCCCTAATGGCAACTGTCAGCAGAGAATGAACGACTCAGCTACCTCAAAGTCGGCAACTCACTCCTCAATGAGCGCGGGGAACGACGAGTCGAGTGAGTATGGTTTCGTAAGCTTGGGAATCACCTTGCCCTCAAGGACGAGCCCACGGCCCTGCAGGTCAAGCATGATAAGGCGCCACAGCTCGCCGAGGTACAGCCCCGCGACCATTTTCTCGAAAGACTGCTGCCCCTTGCGCGGCGATTCCTCGTCGATGGTGACATCGTAGCGCGTGCGCGGGAGGACAACATGCTCGTTATCGAAGGCGCCGTACTCGCAGTTGATGGCCATCGGAGTATCAGGAGGCAAGTTGAGGTGGGCCAGCTTGGGGATGGAGCCGCAGTCTTCCATGTAGGCGGCATTGCAGCCGGTGCCGAAAATGCAGCCCATGCGGATCTTGGTGTCGCAGTAGGCGGAGGCAATCAGGGTGCCGGTGGTATCACATACCAAGGCGGCGACCGTCACGGGGACGTTCTAAATGCGGGCTTAGAACATCTTGGAATAAGAGTAAGAAGGTTTTGTATGAGGGGTAGGGATACCTTCTTCTTCAAAGCCTCCTCGAACAGGGGTACAACGTTGTGGCCCTCAACATTAGACACATCGAAGCCCTTGGTCCAGCGCTGCAAGATGCCGTGGTTGATGTAATGCTGCGTGGCCGGGTACGAGAAGGTGAAGCCCAGCGGCAGCTTGTTCTTGATAGGATCCGGGTTGTGAGTCTGCAGGAACTGCTTCACGCAGTCGGCGAGGTAGTCCCAGAGGGCCTCGGACTCGCCGTATTTCAGCTCATCAGGGATGCGGTACTTGGACTGGATGATGTTGAACTCGGACTTTTTGTCGGTCAGGGTGACCTCACAGACACGGAGGTTAGTACCACCCATGTCGAGGGCGAGGTAGGTGCCGGTCTCGTAGCCGTCGGGGAAGGCCATGACCCAGGTCGGGTTCATGGGCTAGTGGGTGGCATTAGTTGGATCTCATCCCATCGTGAACTTGGGGCTTGAGAGGTTTTCCGTACAATATTCCCGCCCTCAACACTCAGCCCTATTTCATGCGTCAGTCTGGAGGCTTGATGCTCTCCGCCAACTCATGGGAACATACCTTTCGTCAACTCTGACGCGAAGTGGTCGCTGACGGCCTTCAGTGTCTCAGTATTGACAGTGAACTGCTCCTCGAGCTCCTTAACGGCCTCGAGGAGGGGCTTCGGAAGGTCCTCCATGGCAAAAAGGTTTAAATCGCGTTGAACTAATAACACTACAAGGACAAGATTAGTGGTTATGAGGACCGCGCGCTGAAAAGGGTAATTATCCTAAGGCGACGCCGACGCGAAACCGCTTGGGCATCAAGTATGACGAGGGAGTTGCGACCGTTTGTCGCTACGACAACACTGATCTCTCACCTTCAGTATGTCGGGCGAACCCCTGATGGCGGGGCAGATTTCGGGTCCGTAACGTCGCTTTAGCTTCTCAGTATGAGGAGAAACTTAAGGGCAGGCTGGGGATGAAATGGCGCGTACGGAAGAAGAGGAAGGACTTCTGGCAGCAGAACGCTTTCGTGTCTACGAGGAAACGGGATGAAGGAGCAGATTTATCATCTCATGAAGCGAAGTCTCTAGCGGATTTTGCAAGGCCGGCCTTGCGGGACCCCGCGGGGCACATTTAGTTCAGTTTGGAAGGTCTTGCCAGCGCTCACAGACTTCGCACGACGTAATATCCAATACCTGCTGCGACGCTAAAACCCACCATCCAGGCTCGAGCCCGACGCACTCGACATGACTAGCTGGACCGGCTTGCGTCCTACCATGTGGAGAACTGATGCACCAATCTTATCACCCGTGTTCCCGAGTGCAATCATGATGAGGATGATGGGGCTCAAAAACATGCTTACAAGAATCTTCAGTCACGTTTGACACAAAATTATCGACTGGATCTGAATAAAAGACAACACAGAGAACGAAGCTGGCTGCGAGGGGTTTGAGGGGCCCACAACGGCGACCCCACCAAATCGCCGACGGGCCGATGACTGTGGCACACCTATCGCGGTCGTGTCTAACCTTCAGCCACAACAGGTAAGGTGATGGACGCCACAACGAGGTACGGGGTACGTACCATATTACTGCTCCAAGCAATTGGAGCAACGTATGCGTTTTCGGTTGTGAAGCTCTGCGAAACCGCGACGCTTCCCACTTTCGAGGAATGGGTACCGCAACCACAGTTTTCTCAACGACCACACCCCAGTGAACCAAACCGAGCGTTCCAGCTCTACCGATTGCCACCGAGGGCACACGAGCTGCCGGCCACGTCTCGTACCGAACCCTCACAATGAAGCTCCTCTCTCTCATTGCCGCTGGCCTTAGCTCGCTGGCCGCAGCGACGACGACCTCCGACTCCAACACCGTCTCCCTGCCCTCGACATTCGCGCCGCCCCAGGTGTTCAAGAATGCCAACCTGGTGCACATCATATCGCTGGAGAAAAACTACGTGAAGGAGAACATCAACATCCTGGTCGAGAATATCGCGACAGAATCCCAGGATGAATACTATCTCTCCTTGACGGCAGACCAGATAACCCGAGTGGGCGGAGTCGAAGTTAAGGATAGGAAGGACGCTTCTCTCAGTCCATTTGAGGTGACAGCAGTCGAATACAATGACGAAGCGTATGGGTGACCAATTGACCAGCTCCACATTCGAAAATAACTAACGAGCTGCTCATTACCGCAGTGATACCCAGTACTACCGAATCCGCCTACCCGAACCTCTAGCTCCTGGAGCTCAGCGGACCATCGGCGTGAGCTTCTACGCAACCAAGGCGTACTTCCCCCTCCCCGCCTCGATAGAACAGGACAGCCAGCAGCACCTCGCCTATGACTTCTCCGCCTACACCCTATCCGCCTACACGACCTCCAAGCAAAAGACGGAGGTCAAGTTCCCCTCTGGCACCATACCCGAATACACTCAACTCGGCGAGCACCCGGAGGCGCAGGGTAACAAGCTCATCTACGGGCCCTTCGATGAGCAGCCCGCTGGTGCCAGCGCTCCCGTCTCGGTTCGCTTCGAGTTCACTAAGCCCGTCCTACACGTCGCTTCCCTCGAGCGCGACGTCGAGGTCAGCCACTGGGGCGGCAATGTTGCGTTCGAGGAACGCTATGACCTGCGCCACCGCGGTGCCAACCTCTCGAGCGAGTTCAGTAGGGTCAAGTGGCAGAAGTCGCAGTTCGCGAACCCTACCACGTACGCCCTTAAGACCCTGAGGTTCCCCCTGGACGCAGGCAGCGCGGACCTGTACTACACCGACGCCATCGGCAACGTGTCGACCTCCAACGTGCGGACCAGCAAGCGGGAAGTTGTGCTTGATACGAGGCCGCGGTACCCCTTATTCGGAGGGTGGAAGTATCCATTCACCATCGGCTGGAATACGGATGCGAAGCGGTCTCTGAGGAGGACACAATCAGGTGGATACGTGCTCAACGTACCGTTCATTGAGGGCCCTAAGCAAGTCGAGGGTGTGGAGTACGCCGACGTGACCGTTCAGATTCTCCTTCCTGAGGGAGCTGAGTAGGACTTCCCCGTCCCTTAACCATCTCCTCTGTACCCCTCGAAGTCTAACTAATTTGGAACTAGGAACATCAAGTACTACGCCGACATTCCCGAGACCTCAATCGTTGAGTCGTCCATCGGCACCAAGAAGACCTACTTGGACACCATCGGCCGCACATCTGTAACCATCAAGGCGAAGAACCTCGTGGACGAGTTCAGGGACCGTGAGGTCATCGTCTCCTATGACTACCCGCTGTCTGCCAGCCTGCGGAAGCCGTTTGTCGTGTTCCTCAGCATGATTGGCGTGTTTGTGGCTGGTTGGGTTATTGGCGGGATTGAGATCGGGTTTTCGAGGAAGAAGTAGAAAGTAGACCAGGTAGAGGCTCACTATTTTCAACTTTTTTTATTGGCCGTTATGTTACTGATTCCATGTATCATCACATTTGAGTGGGTAGAGGAAATGAAAAGGGATTTGACATGACGTTTGGGTCTAGCGAAGGGCGGGAAACAGACCTACTTGAAAGTCGTCTCCAGAGCGTATATTATGTGTGCATGCTGTTATGGGTCCGCCGTCACCCATGCAATGATTCCCAGTCCCTCGGTAAGAAAGTAAAGTTATATATACAAGAAAAAGCCCCGTTCAACTCCAAACTCCGTTTCCTTGTGCCAACCTACATAACGAGACTTCTCACAAAAGGAACCATAGGCCGCCCATCAATGCAGGTACCCAACCCAGCGTTTTCACAGGTGACAGAAGCGCACCGACACCGGAGTCATCGTCGTCCTTGACTATCCCCTTCTTGTTGACGGAGTGGTGGATTTCCGCGAAGCCGAACTCGGTCGTGTTGAAGCAAACGGAGTCATTTAGAGGTGGGAGGCGGTCGTCGCCGGGCTCGACGAAGGTGATGTCGGAGCACTGGTCTCCGTGTCAGTGTCTCGAAGTGTAATATTCTGTGTTTCTCTACTAGGGCGTGTGCCCGGGGAGGAGAGAAATTAAGAAAGGGCATTTGACTTACAGCAAACAACGACGCGCCGTGTGTCGCCAACTCCACGATCTGAATAGTCGCATTGTCACCTGCCTTGACCCCTAGGTCCGAAGGCACCTTCACATCCGGCAGGCATAGCGTCCCCGGGTAGGGTCCGTTGGAGGGGCCCAGAAGCTGCCACGCGTCTTCGAGCTGGTTGTCGAAGTTCAAGGGTCCGCCGTCAGGACCGTCCGAGTCGAGCCCGATGTTGACGTACAGGAAGGCGGTGGCGTGACCGGAGAACCAGCCGGGTTGAAACGCAAGAGTTCCGCCTGTCGTGGGCCAGTAGGTTCTGTTACTACTGAGGGTGAGGCCACCGCCTAGTTGTCCGCTGTCAGTATCCTTGGCATATAGAGTGTTTTGTATACTGTTGGTTGATGAGGGCTATGGACTCACAGGGGTAGTGCCATTGCATGCCAAAAGGGAAGGTGTCGTTTGTTATGAAGTTGTTTCCTCGCGATCCTGGATATGTGATAAGGATGTGGCTGGACACCAGTGTCGCTGCGAGAAGTTGTAGGAGGGCGTAACGAAACATCGTTCCGGTTTCCGTCGAACGGCTCGTTGAATGAAGACAAGAGTAGTTGAGAAAGACGAGATACGTTTAAAAATTCAGAGGTCGTAAGATCGAGAGGCGAAAACCACGCCCGGTCGGTCTGACGTGGAGGGTGAGCAATATGGGAGAGTGTAATCCAATCCTTCGGACAGACTCCGGGCCAGATCTAACGGTCCTCGGTCTACGGGGACAAAGAATACAAGACAGGAAAAGGACAAAGAAAGGCTTCTAATGTAAGAATGCGTTCATGAGCAGAAGGGAAGCGAGGCGAGACCAGGAGAGGGAGAACAAAAAAGCAGCAGTGAGACAGGCTCTATGGAGGCAGATAAAGTGGACCTAGGCCGCCTTAGATGAGGCCCGTTCTACGGTCCTTCCGTCGGCAGCGGGTACAGCGGGCCAATGAATGGGCGTCTACGGTATGGAGTCAAGGCGCCTGGGGGGTGTGGGACGGTTTGGTGTAACTGCCCGATGCTGGCAAGGGCCCCATGTTCAGCAGCACACTCAGAGCGATCATAAACGGGTATCGCTCACCTCTCGCCTCTCATCCGTCATCCCGCATTCTTCTTTGCCTCCCACGGGCGTCCGGAACGGAAGGAAAAAGGCTGGAATGAGGGGGCTCGAGGGTGCATGCGGAGGAAGTCTAGCCGGAGCCAAGCAGATGCCGCGTAAGTTCACGATCTGGACGGCACGAGCCTTGGATGCCTGCGGGACTTCCCCCCCCCCACCTCTCCTGGGCGCGTGTAAGCCACGAGTCAGCCAATATGCGCGCACCTCAGGACCGTCCGTTCTAGACCGCGGGCGGCCTGCGTTGGCTGGGAGGAGGTTCTTGGTCGCCAATCGGAGTACTGTTGTGCAGGGCGGCTGATGCGACGGGGCCCGGGATCTCAGTGGTGGGCAGGGGGGTGAGATGTGGGTCTCTCTGGCTGGGGGAGCTCGTGGGTCTAAAATAAGAAACGATGATTCGCGGTGGTGCTGCTGTAAGCGCCGGCTCTTTTTGGTCTGGCCAATGAGGGGCAACTCCCGCCACTTTATGTGCCAAAGCTGACGAATAATGTTCATATTATCCCGGCTTCCTTGATGAAGGGGTCCCAGCGTCTTCTCGGGGCGAGGTCACACTATCCTCACCAGCTCGTCCCTCCCATTTCACTGGAAGCGCTGTCGCCTTCTCGGAGTATTTTGTACAGTATTTTCGGATACAACCCTGCTCCCAATCGTGAAGCCCCTTCGATCTGCCAAGAGGCTCTAATGCCGACATCTTTTATGTCCGGCCACCTCCCGGCGCGTGCTCAAACCGGAGGCCCACCCTGGCTTTCCGTCCTTCCCAACGGCGGCGCTTGGGCACGGTTCTTCGACTCTACGACCCTGCGCTCACCGAAGGAAGGCGGCACATGTGATCATATCACACCGCGGACAAGGAGATACCGTTGAAGAATCACGACGGAGGGATCCGATGCGGCGGGTCGATCGCATCCGAGGATGTATTTTTAGGACGACTCTTCAGGGCAGGTCGCTAGGGAGATCCACGTAACGGTTCATGCGCGTTGCTGGTTGCTCGTGCATGCCGAATACCCATAATCGCCTTGGATCGGCGACACGGAGGGGTTGTCTCAATTACACAACCGCGCACGAAAACTCGCAGTCCTCGTCACAACGCTCACAAGTGGATATGCCGATCGTAAGACGCAGATTAAAGGACTCGCACCTTATAGTTGAGAGCCTTGGCGCCGCGGTCCAGCTTTCCGTCTATTATATGAACCCTGCGTTCTCCAAAGCCACCCTACATCTCATTTACATCAGATCTTACTCTCCAACAGGCTGGGGCTACCGGTCCCTGAGGGGTTGCCGGCCGGGGCCCATCTGCAGCCGGACAGCCTTTCTTCAGTCACTCACCTCACATAATAATCCCGTGACCCCGGCATCATCCGACGGGATCCAGATCCGGCAAGGTGACAGACAGCTCTGGCATGCGAACAATGAATAAGAAGGGGAGCAACCCACCGAATTCCCGGGCTCCCCGGCCGTGCCACCCTTACTAAATAGCCTCGTAGCGTCATTCGAGCCAATCCCGCTCGTTCATAGCTAGGCACATATATTGCGTTGTCGTCATATCTAAGGGTTGGTGGGTGGGAAGGGGAGGAGGGTCGTCGAAGGGCCTTTTTCCAAGAAAAATGCCAGTGTGAGACCTTGCGTCACCCGGCTGTGCTGCGTGATCGAAGACGTAGGATACCCCTTCGAAAGGGTCTATCCCTGGCAGGGACGAAGGCGACGTCGGGGTATTTATTTATTCGCCTCTCCCGAATTGATTTCTCAATTTCTTCGTTGCAATTTAGATCTTGTGAAGCTGCCCACGCCACTTGTCCTGCCTGACACGCTGATTGGCATTCTTAACGGCGACTTACACGCTCGTGTACGAGAACATCAACATCAATCCACCCTTCTTGCGCCCAAGAAAGGCCGAACACCCCATAGCCTAATCAATAACGTGGGCCATACCCGTACCGAAAATGTGCTTCGAGCCTGAGCCCCGGACACACTACTACTACCACGAGGAGGTCATCCCTTCCCGAAAGCGTCACCATCACCACCATGGCCACGGCCACCACCACCACCATCACCATCATCGACACCACTCGCGCTCACCTCGCGCCAGTTACTCGTCCATTTCTACGTCCACGCGGTCATACTCTAGGGGCCCGCGCGTGAGCGTACCGCCGATGTACGAGTCGCGGAGGGAGCGGGTGGAGTACGCTTAGGGCGTATATTATTTAGACAGGGGCTATTTTGGCGTTCGAGATAACACAAGAAGAATATTTACGGCTTGTGATAGCGGAATTGGATATTTTTGGGGAATAGACGGCACAGTGGCAATGTAATCGGCATGGGGTTTGACAAGGCGGATCTGTTACCTGGCGAAGCGTAATTCTGGTATACATGTACGCAAAATTAATGATAGATCGAGGAAAGTGCTACTCTGTAGCGTTGGAAGATTTCGTTTAATCCGATCCAGGGTCATTTTCTTACCAGTGAATACCACAATGCCCCTAACATCTGTTTCGATGGAAGTAGCGAGGACACCAGGTCCTGGAACGGTGCATCACACGTCACAGCTCCCCCAGCATATGACATCATCGTTTGGCCCACCATCAACCCCGCGGCTATCAGTGGTGCCATCACCAATCTTCCACTCCAGTTCCGCGCTTAGCTCGTGTCGCAAGCAGCTCGTATCGGCAATCAAATGTGAAATGCTCCTTCGATTAATGCCGTCCATACAATACAGGAATGTATCGAGATGTCTATATAACGGAGCAATCTACGTCCTGCCTCAGACGCCAAAGTTTGCTATCCACTCCCATGTTCTAGGGTGTGGCGCTGAACAGAGAATCATGATATAACTTCCACCCGACATTGTTATCTAGAGACCTCGATGGCGTTGCCTCATCGATATGTAGGGTCTTAACACCCGATAACTACGCTAGCGAGTAGAACGAAGGACTATTAGTCGCGCCTTCCGTAGCTCTGCCAGCCCACACATGTGCCATCACTTCTTCCCTTATCAGGAGTCCCTTACTTCAATCTTTTTATCCCCGTAAACAGAAGAACTTCACCGAACCTTACTACCTTCTTTTGAAGCTATACTCCCGTCATGTAAGTATTTAATCCATGCTGCCGTGGAGACTATACTCTCTGTGCCGATGGCCGCCAATTCGTCCTCTTATATCTATTCTAGCACCTCGTGTGTCCTCTACTCCGGCTAATCCCTCCCAGGCACAGAGCACTCTCCATCCGCTCTAACAAGAGCAACAGGGCCGCGGCACCCGCTGGTGGCCCCGTCCGCAAGGTTTTCTCCTTCCGCTCCCTTCGTGGTGGCCCCCACTCGGACCTCGCACGCCGCCTCATCCGCATCATAAAGTCGCAGTCTACCCTCGTTGGCGCTCACGAGACCGCCGCCCGCGAGCGCTCCTCAGTCGCGGCCCAGCTGAGCGAGTGGGGTGAGCAGACTGGCGATGAGGCCGTATCGGACATCACAGACAAGATCGGCGTAATCCTGGGGGAACTGGGCGAGCAGGAGGAGGGGTATGCTCAGGGGCTCGAGACGTCGAGGGCGCGGATGAAGGCGATACGGAACACGGAAAAGAGCGTGCAGCCATCAAGGGATGGGAAGGCGAAGGTCGCGGAGGAGATCCAGAGAGTGAAGTTTCGAGAGCCGGAGAGTACGAGATTGGTCGTTCTGGAACAGGAGCTTGTGAGGGCTGAGGCGGAGAATCTGGTCGCGGAAGCGCAGTTGAGTAATGTGGTGAGTACTTCCGATTGAGCCCCGTGGTTAAGGCTGCTGATCGACAGCTGTTAATGTGGGTCGACGTCTAGACTCGCAAAAAGCTGAAGGAGGCCTTTGACGCCGAGTTCCTCGCGACCATCGAGCGCGCCGAAAAGCAGCTTATCCTTGCCAAACACGGTCGCCGCCTCCTCGCGCTACTGGACGATACGCCTTTGGTTCCCGGTGATGATCGCGCGCCCTACGAGCACGGTTCGCAGGCCCGCCAGGTTCTTAACGACGCCGAGGACGACCTCCGTGACTGGCGGCCCGAGTCAGAAGGGCTTAAGACGCCTCTGGGACGCCGCACGCCTGACGGGAGCGTAAAGGGGAAGTGTCCGGCTGTTGACGAGGATGGCGAGGCAATGTCGCCTTCCACCGAGAGAGATAGGAACACTATGAGTGATGGGTTTGGAGAAGAGAGTGGGTTTCACGACGACAGGTCCAGTCAGGCTGACGCTTAGGGGTCTCAGTATGTCTTGGGAAGGGTCATGGGTTGATGAAGACTTCGGAAGGGGGAAAGGTCAGTAGGTACTTGATGAGCCGCTTATGTACTACCAACCTGTATTATGGGTCGTGCTGGAGAGGGCGGTTGTTGGAACACACAAGGATGAAGGGCGTATTATTCGCTCGTTTTGGTTTCGACCACCCCGGAGGATAAGATGATGGTATTATGTGTATTTTAGCATACACCGAGACAGGCTTTATAATGTCTTATATCACGAATGGGCTTATGAACGTGGGAAGTACACATACTATTGAGAAGAAAAAATGCTAAAATAAGCAGCAATACGTAAGTACTAAGGAAAAGCTTATCCGCGCCCCTATTTCCGTGTAGACAGTATATCCGCCTCGGTGGATCTCTCTACTCGATATCGACTTTCCTGACCTCAGTCCACTCGTCCTTCTCCACTTTGGGCACCCGAACTATTAAAACGCCATCCTCCATCTTCGCCGCAATCCCGTCCCCATCAACCTCGTCCTTCTTCTGGCTCTCGCCGGGTGGCAATTTCACCATCCTCTCGAACATGCCAACTCTCCTCTCCGCTGAGCGTATTCCCTGCTGGAATGCCTCGTCCCCGGGCCGGTGAACGACACCTGCGATGCGCAGGTTGCCCGCCTCAGGGTCCCAGTGGACGCCGACGTCCTCCTTCTTGGCGCCCGGTAGTGCGACATGGAGGACGTATTCGGTGTCGGACTCGAAAAGGTCCACGGGCGGCTTGAAGGAATCAGAGGAGTCGGAGGTGGTACCGGTGGCCTGCTCGGTCCAGTCGCGGAGGATCTGGGCGAAGGGGTGGTAGTTGAAGAAGTCGCGGAGAGTGGAGGGGTCGAAAGGGAAGGACCCCTGATTTCCCGACCTCCCGTACGGTGGAGGCTGCTCAGGCTCGGTTTCGGGAGCCACCTCTGGCGGGTCTTGAGCGTGTTCGGGATCGGCGCTCTTCTCAGGGTCTTGGGGTGGATCCGAGCGGTCTTGCGGGGCTGGGCCCCGGTGGGGGCCGCGGCGCCTGGGACACCCGCCCCGGCCGCGGCAGGATCCCCTTGCGGCGAAGGGGAAGCCGGCATAAGGGTGGTGGGGTCTATGAGCGCCTGCATAATCGACTCCACCTCCTGCGGACCATCCGTCCATGACGCGGAAGAAGTCGTGGAATGGATGGTGGACGGGGAACGTGTAAGTGCGCTCGGCTCGGTGAGGGAAAGCGCCGGGAACGTGGGCGTAGAATGCCATGTTGGTAAGTTTTGTTCTGGTCTGTAGGTTTGGAAGGGGGTATTTGAGGTTGTTGGAGGATATAGAAGATATTGAGAGTAACGGACAGCATTTTACCTCGCTATGGCTTGCACTTATATACTCATCGAAGGTAGCAGGCAAGAGCTATTCAACGTCATCCGTCTCCATCTCCGTCTTGCCACTGGCGGCGGTTTCGACAGCAGGCAGACTGGGCAGGCGTACGTGGACATTATGGCCCAGTGGTTGAGCGGATGTGAAAGCTACAAGCGGTTTTGGTGGAATTACACTCCCCAGAGAAGTCTCTCCAGGCGGCCCGAGATACGAGAGCAGCCGCGTGTTGTGTCGGGAAGGTTCGCGAATCGTCCTTTGGCTCCTTTTACCGGGTAGCGGATGACCAATCTTGGGTCCAGACGCGCTATAAACCGGCGGAGTTCCGGCCAGGCAGCACAGTGGCGTGCGAAAGACCTCGCCCCGCATCCGAAGTTCTGGCACCTTCATGGAGAACAGAGGAGCCCATGAAATTCAGCCCCCTGATATTGAGATCCCTCCTACTTGTGTGGAATGAGTTTTCGAATGCAAGGAAAGAAAATGTTTTGAGGTATTGGCGATGTGCGTGTTGCCGGGCTGGCGTGCTTCGGTGGGGTCTAAATGAGGATCCACTGTGATTCTGGCTGCAGGAACCCCGCAGCCAGCACCTGACCGGGGTCCGGGGCGAGTCTGGCTTGACCTGCGCACTCGGGAATTCTGGACATTGATCCATCTGTTCTCTCAAAAACTGGATTACTCTGGCTCCTCTGCTTTTCAGGAAACAGATTCATCGTTATGGGCTGATCTACGCCTCACAGAAGACGATGGCCTGCCAGCCTAGCGCAGCTTGATGTCCACCCATATGACTGGGAGGGCCAACTGGGCTCCAACAGTGGATGGAGGCGGGCAGGTGCGCTCATTTCGTGCCCCATACAGCTTTCGACCAGTCAGTCAATGGGATGGTTGCCTCTGTCGCTGCCAGGCCCCATGAAACAACGGGCCCTCCCGTGCATTGCGCCCTAACACCAGTCCTGGCCCCCAACACGCCCCATGGAGATCCATTTCGATCTTGGCTTCCGTCGCCCCATTAGACCCGGGCGCTTCGGTTGGTCGATCCGGCCCTGCCATTCGCTGCCGTGCTTGCCCACTCTTTAAGCGCCCGCCGGGTCTCGCCAATCACCGAGCTTCACGCCCGAGCTGCCAATGGATGCAACGTCCACAGGACACGACCCCTGTCGCCCACATGCCGCCACTCTTTCCAAATCGTGGGTGGAGGGGGAAGCTTGCCCCTCGCCTGCCTCCCGTCCTCTGCTTGGCCCGCCTCCCCTATCCGCTGCCCGGAGCGAGCCACTGACCTGCTGTCCGAGTGGGCGGTTTGGGTCACCCTATCACCTGCAGCAAGTCCTTCGTCCTCATCCACCCGGCGCGAGCTTCTTCCTTGCCCTTCTTCTGTTTCTCGCTGTCACGACTGACGCGCGGCATCTGCTTCCCTTGCAATAAATACATACATTTTTGAAAGCCGGCTTTGTCTTCCCGTTTCGCTCTCATATCTTCCGTCAGCTGCTTCATTTGACCGCAGTTTCCGAAAGCCGGCCTGTTCTGCGACCGCCTCCACTCGCGAGAGTCGAGTGGCCAACCCCGCCCCAAGCTTCCTACTTTCGGCCCAGCGTGCATTTGCGCGTTGCGACCCAGCAACGCATCATACCCGTCTGCACGAGCGGTCGACCCTGTTCCCAGAATAACGTCCGGAAAGGGGCTGTCCGCCTTTTTTGGCACTGCTAGTGCTGCCTTTCCGCTTCACATACACACACACACACGATCGAGTCCAGGAGGACTGAGCACCGCCTTAAAGCTCTCTCATGGAGCGCGCCAGAGGAGCCTCCGGCGAGGAGCTGTTCCTCAACAGGCCGCGGCGCAGTGAGGATGGTGACAGCCCAACCGTTGAGCCCCTGAGAATATTCAAACCTCAAAGCCCCAAGCCCGCTGAGCGATTCAAGTATCCTGCTCCTCCGTCGTCCTCCGCCGCCACTCCCTCGTCTAAGCCCTCCTTTCTGCCTCCCGGCGCCCTCAGCTCTGCCAACTCGCTGCCACTGCCTTACCCAGATGAAGACGATGATAGCGCCGCGAAAAAGCCTGTGAAGCCTACTATAACGCCACATCCGGGCCCGTCTAGCTCACCGTTCAACGACACGTCCCCGCGCTTGACGAGTCCCTCTGAGAGCAAAGGCCCGGGTCTCGCCGAAAGACGTGGCACCGCTCCAAAGCCGCTGCCAACCAGCCCCGTCGACGATGGGGCCGATCTCTTTGCGAAGCCTCTGGCCCCTCCGAACCCCGCCTCCGCTGCGAATTATCCGGCCGTCAATAAGAAGCAATACTACCCGCCTCCCAGCGGCGCTTCTAGCTCCAGCATTGCGCAGACACCCGATAGTCTCAGCGTACCCACCGATCAGGGCGGCGTGAACCGCTTCGCCTCTACGGCAAGCAACTCAACTGTCCGTGCCAGTCGGGGTTCACCCCCCCCTCCGGAGACACCAGTAGTGGAACCGGGGAATATTCCTGGCGGTGGGATTGAGGCCCGGTATGCGGCTAGTGGCATCTCCGGCACCGCGACCCTTACCAGTCTTCAGGCACAGAGTGCCGCTGCCGCCCAGAGGCTCGCGCAATACGGGGGCCAGCCGCCGCCCCAGCGTCCTTGGACGCCGACGGAGGCTCCGGACCAACAGCCGCATGGGCCGCCAACCGTGTATCAGGGATCGGCTCCCGTGTCGACCCCGCCGCCCTCGAACCCGACACCCGCGGGCCCCAAGCCTCCAACGAGTGAGTCCGGGACTCTGCAAGTCAGCGTGCTGGAGCAGGACTACCAGCGCATGGGAAACAAGACCCCACCTCCAGCGTACTCGAGCGTGACGAGCGCGACTTCCCGCTACCCTAACGAAAAGAGAGGGCCAGTGAGTCAACAACCGGCACCTGCTGCTGCTGCTGCTTCTGCGAACAACAAGCAAGCGGCCGCAGCACAGGCAACTGCCACAGGAGTGGCAGCAGCTCACAACTCGGGACACCCAGCCCTTGCCAACAACGCCAATTCGGGCCATCCAGCGCTCGCTAATAATTCGACACACCCGGCCCTGGCTAATGAGGCGCGACAAGAGCATCAGCAGCCCGACCAATCTACGACCGCTGCTGTTAGTGCAGCGGCTCCCACCTTTAACCCACCACCCACTGCCGGCCCAGCCTCACCTCCTCCCATGCCCGAAGGATGGATCGCTCATCTCGACCAGAACTCGGGCCAGTACTACTACATCCATCTTGCCACCCAATCAACTCAGTGGGAGTTTCCCAAAGGTCCTAACCCTCTTAATCACAACCACGATGCCGCGCCGCTCTCTCCAACGGCTTCCACATACGGGAATCCTCTGGGCTCTCCCCTATTCGGAGGAAAACAAGGGATGGGCTCACCCATGTTCCCGCCCCATACCCCAGGATACGCTGAGAGCATCATGAGTGTAGCTACCTCTGCTGCTCCGACCGTGGGTTTCACTGGGCCGCCGCCCTCTGCCGGCGTGGATGTGTTCAAGGTCCAGCCGACGAATGGGGTCTACTTTGGCCCCTATCTGCGATACGCCAACATGAACATCGAAAAGGGAATCTGGTTCGGGAGCATCCTTATTGTTACTGACACGCCTCAACCACCAACAATCCACATCCACCTCAGTGCTGACCTCTCTCCGAACCCCCGGCAGCTCATCCCGCATGTGATCCACGTTCACCAGCGGTGGAACTTCTATAAGTACGACGTGGACCTTCAGATGGGCGAGAACGGTACGGAGCGATGGACGTACGCTATAACTTCCCATTTAGGGTGTACGAGATACGAGTTCGTTGTTGCTGGGCGGAACGAGCTAGGGTGGCGGTTCATCGCGCATTCCGGGAACGACTTTGCGCCTTCGACATCGCAGAATGAACGTTCTAAGCTAGGCGGCGTTAGCTTCATGTGGAAAGATGTACTCCAGAAGAACGTCGAGTGCGGCGGCTTCCACGTGCAGCTGGGGCTGGGCAACCAGATATATGGGGACAGATTATGGAAGGAGGTGCCGCTTCTCAAGCAGTGGCTGGAGATGAGGGGCAAGGAGAACCGGAAGAACACGCAGTGGACCGCAAGACACGAGGAGGATGTGTCGCATGCGTACTTCCATTACTACACGAGTCATTTTGACCAGCCGTTCTTGAGGGAGGCCTTTGCCCAGATCCCTCACATCTTACAGCTCGACGATCATGACATGTAAGTGCAGAAATGTTAGACGCGTACTACGTCCTGGGTGCACACTAACTGTATTCACAGCTTCGACGGCTACGGTTCTTTCCCTGAATACATGCAGAGCTCGCCCATCTTTAAGAACATTGGACGGCTGGCCACCGAAATGTACCTCCTCTTCCAGCACCATACCACTGTCGAGATGCTCCGGGGAACGCACAGCGAAATGGATTTATTCACGGTTACCGGCCAGGGCTGGCACTTTATCAAGTTCCTCGGACCTGCTGTCGCTGTTGTTGGACCTGATGGCAGGTCAGAGAGGGACCAGACGCACGTCATGGCGGGGCCGACGTACCAGGGCATCTTTCCCAAGGTGGCGTCGCTACCGCCCACCGTACAGCATTGCATCTGGATGGTCTCTATGCCACTCATCTACCCGCGGCTCGAAGCTGTGGAGAGCTTCACGGGCGCGGTTGCGACGGGTAAGAAGGCGGTCAACACGAGCTACAACATTCTCGGCAAGGTCACCTCGTCGGTAGCGGGTGTAGTAGGCGGTAAGGAGGTGGTGCAGTCCGGGTTCTCTCACGTCAAGAAGGCGGTGGGCAAGTCTGGACTGATGGGCAATGTACTAAACCAGTTCGGTGAGATCGACCTCGCCGAGGTGATCAAGGATATGTGGACGCACTCGTCCAAGGACCTCGAGCGGACATACTTTATCCGTACGCTACAGGGCATCGCGCAGGACAAGAGCATCCGCATGACTTTCTTCTCCGGCGGTGTCAACGCGTGTGGCGCCGGCCTGGTGCACGACCCGACCCACACGTCGGACTACAAGACCATGTACCAGCTCATCACGTCATCCATCGTGGCGGCGCCCGAACACAGCTACATCCTCAAGCTTCTACACAACAACAAGACGCTCTACGTGCCGCCCAACGGGCAGCGCTCGACGCACGAGGTGACAGACACGAAGGAGGACATGATGGAGATATTCCACAACGACGCGAGTGGGGCGCCGCGCGAGCTGAAGAAGCTGATGGGGAGGCGGAACTACGCCGCAGTGGTGGCGTACGACCCGGATGCTGCGGCGGCGGCGGCAGGTGGGATGGGGGCGCCGCAGCTGGCGCCCGAGCAGATGGGGCTGACGAAGCTGAGTCTTGCGGTGGACTTTGTGGTTCAGGGGGACGGGGCTTTCCAGGCTACGACGAAGTACGGCCCTGTTATCGTGCCGAACCTGTAGGGGAAGGGCATAGCAGCGGCTCGGTTAGATTGTATGTCTAATGTGGCGTTTTAGTAGTCTGCCATCTTTCTTCCATATAAGACAGGACCGCTTGGATCACGTTCGAGTCTAATCAACATCATAATCAGAAATGTGAAGAGCGAGGAATCCAGGCATCTATTTTAACGGAGCTTCTATTCGAAAGATGCACGCCGCAAATACCGAAGAACGTAGGCCCTCATATACCCATTACCCTTTTCTCATTATTTTCTCTCTTCCATCCCTCTCACCTAAATCACCACTCACAGGTCGAACAGCTCCTTGACTTGCCTGTAGCAGTCGTCGGGGCCGGTGACCGAGTGGCCCACGGTGCGGGGATCGCTGAAGATCTCATAGTCGTTGCCGCCCTCGAAGGTCTTGTCGCCGAAGAAGTGGATGGTCTTGTACTCGACGCCGCCCTTCTTGGCCTCGTTCTCGAGGTGGTTAAGGCAGTAGGTCTTGTCCCAGCCGGCGGGGAAGACATCGAAGGAGATCTGGCCGCCAATGGAGAAGCTGTTTCAAAGCGATTCGTGTCAGTTTATTGCGTGCTTTCGGTCGTGGGTTGAAAGAAGACAAACTGGGGAAGAGGGGGGCCGGGAAAAGGGAGTTGGGGCGGGGCCGCCCCCCGGGGGGGTAAACGTACGTGAGGCCGAGGTGGCCAAACTTTTCCTTCAGGACGCTGACGAACTTCTCGCGGACCTTGTGCTCCAGGTCATACTTTTGGTACTGATCCCTCTCCTCGACGCTCGCGTTCCTGCCAATGGGGCTGACGTTGATCATGCCGTTCCTGAACTCGACAAAGGTGCCCCTCTTGATGGGGATGTCCAGGTCGGCGATGTAGTGCAGGCAGAAGTTGACCAGTTCCTTGTAGTCCTTCTCGCCGATGAACTTGATGAAGCTGTTGGACTCGAGCGGCTCGCCGAGACGGTAGGCAATTAGGCCGTTCTCGGCGAAGCACCAGTCGAAGAGGGTGACGACGTCAATGGAGGAGGTACCGAGCTGCTCCTGCTGCTTGGTGAGGTTGGAGCCGCCGACGAAGCCGATGGCGCACTTCTCGCGGAGGCTGGCGAGGAGGGCGAGCATCTCGGGCGTGACGTTCTGGGAGAGGGGGTGGTAGCGTTAGCTTCGTCATCTGATGAGATTTTCTTGTCGTCTGTCTCTCTCATGGGACACCTTAGAATATTGAACGAATCGTTCGGGACACTCGTGGTGTTTTCGAGAAAAAAACTAGAGCGCGGGTGACAATTTATTTTCCCGCAAAGCAACGCTCTCAGCGACGCGGGGGAAGGGCAACAGCAGCGGGGTACCAGAGAAGAAGGAAAAAAGTAAATCAACGAGAACATACCCTCCGCGCCTTGGTCAACGTCTCATCGACATCGAAAAGGACAATGGTGTCCTTCAGAGGACGCTGCTCGAGGGGAGGATAGGCAGCCATTGTGTCTTCCTGATTCTTGGATTCCGGGGATTGGGTTGGTTCGGGGAATTGGGAGGAGGAAAGGAACTATCGTGATGTTAGGCCGAGGGCGGGAAGAGGCGGTTTTGATGCGGGAGCGGGCACGCACATGGAGGCGGGGCACTCAGCTCGCTAGTGAGGGGCAACAAGCTTTCGGAGAAAGAGGCGGTCAGGGGAGAGGGAGGGGCAAGCTACCCCTGAGACCCCTACGACCGAAGAGAAAAAAAAAAGGTGGATTTGGACCCCAGATGGGTCCCCGATTGGGTGTGCGCTGGGCAAGCCTTTACGCGTGGCGCTCTGGCGACCTGTGACTTGTGGTTTGACTCGAAGGGGAAGGAACCTTCGCACTAACATCTTTTCGCCACTCAGCAGAGGACGTCCTGGAACGGACGGCACGTGCCGGTCACCGCACACCGTGGGTGTCAGTTCTGTCCAGTCGGCAACAGGGAACATTGAAGTGTGTGACGGTTTCACCAACCGGCAAAGAGTATCCCTCCGCATCTCGGGCTCTACTTCACCGAACATATCAAGTGACTTCACTGCAAATCTTCAACCCAGACAGGGCGAGGTTATCAAAATCTCACATTGAATCAAACTATCCGCACAAAACTACCCAAGCGAGCCAAGGTCAAAACGTTCAACACCGAGTCCATCAAATCGAAAACATCAACCTCGGAGCAAAATTCCAGCCAGACTATCGCTGTGTCTAGCTTAACGGATGACCTGAGTGTTGACGACCTGTGTATCGACATCGTGCATGTCGTATGGGAACCGGCAGTCCTCGATGTGGCAATTGGGTCGCGTACACCGGTGACCCGAGATGCACTTGGGGTCATCGCACCAGGATCCCGAGGGACATGGCGACAACCGTGATAAGGCCAGTAGTGCGGTCCGCCGTGATGCCGGCAACCGCTCACCGTGCTCGTGGTAGCACTTGCCGTGCAGCTGCGGGTTGGGACACTTCCCAGTCAGGTGGAACCTGTTGCACAGCTTGCGTGCCTTGAGGTCCTGGAAGTCTAGGGACGAATACTTGAGCTCTGTGTCGATGCGTTGGCCGAGCCGGTTGCGCAGAATATCGCCCGTTGTTGAGGAGGTCTGGCCTGGGAGAGACCCCAGGGCCCCGATAGGCGAGGGGGTAGAAGCTGGGCGGGATGCGACCGTCGCGTAGTCCATCGAGGGGGTGTCTGGCGGCGTGCGCTGCAGAGACACGCGGCGCTTGACTGTGGGCAGCTTCTGCGTCCTAAAGACGTCGTCGAAGGCGGTGGTGCTGAATCGATCCTTAATCTCGGCGAGCTCGTGCGCGAAAGGCGGGCCCTCAATGAGGCAAACACGGTTGCAGGCCCCTTGGGCCTCGAGGTAGGGGACTAGAAGGCGGGCGTACCCATTGTCGGCTGAGCCGCCGAAGTAAATGCGCTGACAGCGGGAGTCTGCCACGGACGACTTGAACACGGCTGGAGTTGGATTCCTTGTCAGAGCCCGAGACCGTAACGCCGGCTTTTGTCACGGCGATCATGGGCTGGACTTACCCTTAACCTTCTCATCCGAGCACTCCTTCCCATTGCCAGCGTCCACATAATCACACATAGGGTCTCCCATGTTAAATCCACGGATGAACTCTCCGAAACAGTCAGAGCGCGACAGGATATTTGTGTCCTTGTACACCTTCTCCAGCCCCTTTATATTCGAATATACTCGCACGGATATCTCCACGTGTGGTGCCGCAACATTGGAAGCTCGGAGCTCTTCTTCAACTGCTTTCTTGAGGAGGCCAGCAGTCCGCTTACCGCCCTCGAGTCCCTGCTTGACAAGCTCGTCTCTAAACTGAACACTCATACTAGTTGGTGAGTGTACTCCAAGACATATAACAGCCTAGATGTCCTTACCGGCATACAATCGCCGTCGACAATGACGATAACCAAAGCATGACGTTCCTACACCATTCAGTCAGTCGTCCGGACGACGAAGTCGAAAACCTGGGTAGTGAGGGGTCCGCCTGACCTGCCTTTTCACGTTCCAGTTTCTGAGTCTGCTGCTCGAAGATCTCAATACGCTCCCGGGCTATACGGATAGCGTCTTTCTTGTCGGCTAGCTCGTATTTGGTGTCCTTCAGTTCAATCTCGAAGCTGTTGATCGTCTCAAAAAGGCTCTGTGGGAACCGTCAGCTCGAAGATTCCAGACGGAAACGCGCATCTGGTGTCGTTTGTATTGTAGCACAGGGGAGACCACCCACCTTAATCATTGCGGCCTTTCGCTGTTCAAGGGCCTGGGACGCAGCCCACTCCCCCTTCAACTCATCCACTTTCTTCAGCAGATCTGACATTGTGCCTCTGATATGAAAATGGAATCTAACAACGCATGGAATGATGCATGAGTGTGGAAGGGAAAGCCTCAGGAACATCAGAGGGCCTTCGCCCTACTTATCTGTGCTTGGGTCGCCCTGAGTCACCAAGCTTACCGGAGTTCCTCCCCAGGCGTGGCAGCCCAAAGGTCGCACGGGCATCCGGCCTGGGCGAATGAAGCGCCAGAACGTGGTCGCGGTGCTTTCCAGCCCAGGACCAATCCATTCAGTTGTATGTGGCGGCCCTGGCGCAGGCGGACCACCGCCTCGCGCGAGACGGTGCCGCTCCATTGGCGGGCGTGCCTGGAGAGCGCGACGCGGCCATGCTAGCATGTAATGATGTTGTTTCGGATCATGGATGGACGGGAGCCTGTTTATAATAGCTTCTAGCAAGTAACCTTGTCACAAATACCAAACGGGCTAAGTACATCTCCAAGCCATACCATCCATACATCGACGCGTCTCTCGAAAGGCCACCCCTGTATAAGCTCCACCCAGAGCTCAATTGACGGCCTCGCGAGCGGAATGGTGGCATCATTGGGCGAAGCGACCAGAATAGGACACAGCCTTTAGGTATAGAAGCACCCGGACCCCCTTATACACCGTGGGTCGGGCCATCCAGGCGGTTGGAGTTCCGCCAAGACGGGAGGATCCAGGCCCAAAGTCCGGCATAAGTGGGGCCACCTCCCGGCAGTTCGCTGGTATTTTGGGTCTCGGCGTCAACAGATTCAGGGTTAGTCCCGGAAATCCATCCCGAGATTAATCTGTGTATTACCGGGTTTGAAGTGGCATAGCTACTCAATCCTGGCAGTTGCCGTCGCAAGCATATACTCATCTGTGATTGTTTGTGCTATGTAGTCATAACGTGTTTGTGCCATGGTGCAAACATTATACACACCCACCCCTTGCTGCGCCAGAAAAGAGCTCGAAACGTGGAGCTGACTCAGAGAATGACATGGACCGTAATTCCAAACTCCCAGGTATAAACAAACAGGCCCAGTTTCCGTGTTTCTGTGGGCATATCCTTCGCCACTCTGCTATGTGATTACGCCTCTCACCAATGGATAGATCCCGTCGCAACCTCACCCCATATCCCTGTCGCCTCGATCACCAGGTTAACCCCTGTTCCTACACACCACAGCGCCACGAGACCCGTACCAAGCCTTCGGCTGAACACCCACCTGTTCCGTGGTACAAACACCAGCAGTGCTAGCAACGTCGCGAGCAGCGTCACTGCCGAGATGACGAGACTGCTGTTGATTTGGATCCGGTACGGCTCCCACGTGGTGGGGCCATCTGAGTGGTTGTGGTGTTTGTGGCGCTCCTTGGACGCCATCCCTAGGAGGCCACCAGTGCTCATGCCGAGGAGGATGTTGAGCATTGGGCCGCCGATACAGCCAGAGCTAAAAAAAAAAAAAAAATTGTTAGTATACAGCGCCAAAGATAAACCCCTAGAGGCCCGGTACAAGACTTACAACGCCATTACTGGCGACCCCAGACGGGCAATGGTGTAGTTGGACACCCAGTCGCCCACGCTATTCCCCGCCGCGAAGATGGTCAGGCCGAGGATGGCTTCCGAGATGCTCCAGATCACTCCAATGGCCTTAAGCGCTCCCACAACCTCACCCGCAATAGCCGCTATCCACGCGACACTGACGAGGAACCCGGGGAAACAGAACAGGCTGTGGAACCGTGGCCTCACGTCCTGCTTCGTAGTCAGGAGGACAATAAAGAACAGGACACCCGAGGCGATGGTCGACCACTTCATGGCTGTCAATGTCACATCCTGAGGTTGCTCTAGGAGCAACGATGTGATAATCAGGACGGCAAACGGTGGACCCGTGATAACCTGCAACAACACCTGCCACTTGTTCCAACCCATAAGCTCATCGCTGGTGCTTGACGCATCGTCGGTCTCGACCTCCTCAACAGCCTGCCCATCCGGGCTGCGGACCACTTTCGGAACCGTCTGCGTATAGCGGAGCGGCACGTCTCTCCGGCTCATGGGAGACAGGGGCGTCGCGGATCCAGATACTGACGAGTCGCGGGAGTGGGCTCGCCTGTGCCTGCGGAACTCTTCCCACTCGGTATCTGCAAGGCGACGAGATGCCTCAATACCCGCGTCCAACCTTGTGCACTCTGTTTCCTCGCCCGGATCAGGACCCCTAGTGTCAACAACCGGTAGAGTAATCGACAGCAGGAATACTGTTGGCACCGATAGGAGACTGACAAAGGCATCCATCGTGCCTTTCTCTGACCAGTTCTGCAGTGTCGGGAAGAGTGTAGCAGCAATAGCCTCTGGAGGGGGCAGGATCGAGTACGGCCACCAGCGGAGAGCGATTTGCCGCCGGAGGTCGCCGTCACCATCAATCTCATTGGCATAGCAGTTATTGATGTTATTGTTAACGATGTTAGCAGCGGCGGATAGTAGAGGTAGTTGGGGAGGCGACGTCTGTCCGACCTCTGAGGTCGGCGTCATAGGTAGAGGGGACTCAGTAAATCCCGGAAAGGGTGAAAGGGTTTCCGAGTGGTCGCTAGACGTGCTTCGTCGGCTGGGAATCTCAATCGTGCTAGGCGCTAGGGACTGTTGACCAGAACTAGTTCGTTTACTCGGCTGGTCAGGTCGGAGAACCGGCTGCCCCGTGGGGGGCACCGCCAGGTTACCATCGAGCTGGAAAGACCTTCCGGGTAAGCGTTGGTCTTGGTGCTTCGGTGTAGACTGCCCTGAAGTGGTTGAGCCTTCGGCAATGGCCCCATCTAGATGACCGGACGGCACGGCTCTAGGCCTTCCCGTGGGCGCCGTGACGTTCCCTGTGTGGGATACCGCCCTGTCCCGCCCCGTGGGCGGCATCCCGTCTACCGCTATAGCTGGGCCCCCGGCACTCTCATCGCGGCTTCGGGCGACCTGGGGTACATTCTGCATGGAATGGCGGCGAGTATGCCCTAACGAATGTGCCTCGGCATGGCCTTCACGTCTGAACCTCTCCAATGCCGAGTTGAGTTCCAATGCCCCTACTAAGCTCGGCCGAATAAGATTCCCGGTATTCCGCCGGCCACCGATCGGCCGTCTGACTCGCATGCTGTTGGCAATTTCCGCGCCAATGTGCTTGTTGTGTTCACGTTCGGTCTCCGGCTCTTCAACTGCTTGGGTGCCTTCGATCTCGATCCGAGGCATGGTGTCTACTGAGGGGCCTCTGCCAGGAGTGGCTTCATGGACCGAAGGGACACTTGGGCCTCGCTCCGGAACCCGAACCGGCCCAATTTCCCCTTCGTCCCGGTATCGCTCCCGTCCTTCCTCCCGCAGCGACTCCTCGACAGCCCTGCCTCTCTCCTCCGCGAGGGCGACCCGCCTATCTCTGCTGGTAATGTAGAAGTGTGACCCGCTGACAACTATGACATAACAAACGTAGTAGGCAATCATAAATATGCACTCAGAGACACGCAGTGTCCCATCCAGCAGGAAGCCTAACGTAAACGTGATGGCGACGATAAAGAACACAAGATCCCTCGTAAAACTATGCTTCTCAACTTTGAACTCCCTAATCATTGCAATTGACCCAGCAACTATGGCGGTGATGAAGGAAGCGGCTCCGACGAGCTCACCGACAGCTAGAGCTGCACTGTTGGATCGCATCGACATGATGGTGCTGAACAGGTCTGGAGACCCATTCCCGAGGGCCAAGAACGTCACCCCCGTGAGATTTTCAGGCATGCTCAGGACGCATGCGATGGTCTGAAGGTTCGGTGTGAAGAAGTCGCTGGCCGCGATACCGATAGTCGAGAAGAGCAGGCCCAGCCATAAGACAAGGAGTACGAATCCCGCGACACGGGCATACTTGAACGTGCAGTAGTAGATGTTGAGGTACGGAATGAGAGACGGCTGCTCATGCTCGCAATTCGCCCTGACGAAGGCACATACGTCGGCTGCTTGGTGGACATCTTGGCATTGGAGGGTATCATCGGAGCTTCGTGGTAGGAGGGATGCGCTACTTGGGGGGCCAAAGATCGTGGTTTGAAGATAGGAGACCGTGACGAGGAATGTAACGATAGAAACGGCAGTGAGGAATGGCCGTGGCCTAAAGACGGCGGGGGTCTTGAGCCCTCGAAGAGTCAAGCGAGACATCGCGGATTTGGCCTTGTCATCCGCGGCGCTGTGGTGCCATTGTCCAGCGTTGGCGCGTAACTGAGAGTCGGAGGACTCTCTCGCCAGTATATCGGATCTTCAGAGTTGAATCGTTACCGCGAGAAGGGGAGGCGCGGGTGACAGAGGTAAGTGAAACGAGATTTTAAGGTCGATGACGAAGGGTGTCTGGAGGCCGCCGTCCACAGCCAAGTATCACAGCATACTGATCGCGGGGCGGTTCCCTCTTCAACCAAGGTCGCCGATACTTTCTCCATCTTACAATCAGACCAAGTGGGTTCTGTACAGGGTACCAGTCGCACGGACGCTTGTCGCTGGGCGTCGCCCCACTCTATCGGGTCCACTTCGTTAAGCTTCTGCACTGCCACACGCGACCACGTCTCCTCTATTATCATCACGTGCAGATAAGGAAGCTGAAGTACCGAAGTCAATCTATTTGTTTACATGTATGCTTACTCTGGATATGCGGCGGCCGCCTCGGACGCGACAGGGCAACACCAACACGCACATACCCGCACCCCACGATCCGCCTCAAAATCTCTTAAAAATGCCCCGAGTTGCCCAAGGCCCACGTACCGCGGGCACCAGAGTCGCATCTGGATCTATGACAGCGTCCCCATACAAGCAATCTCCCATCAAGTACGTTTCATCTCCCCGCATCGCCTCCTTCCCCTAGCAACGAGGTCGCGAAGTGTCGCCATACTCACAGCATAACCCTGCAACGACAGGATACCGCTCAACGACGATGCAGAAGAGAAGGCGCGGCGTATACACTCGCGACAAGCCCTCCAGGAAGCCCAGATCAAAGAGCTGAAGCTCGCGGCCACCCCGCGGAAAGGGGGCAGCAGGATGGCGACCGGATCGCCCAGCTCGAACCCGCAGACGCCCCGCCGCCGCACCACGCGCGGGGACGATGACGATGAGGACGTCGTAGTCGGCGGGAGCGTCGTGACGCCTATGAAGCGCGTGCCGATTCTCGCCAACTTCGAGGAGTGGATGAAGATGGCGACGGACAACAAGATCAATGCGAACAACTCGTGGAACTTTGCGCTCATTGACTACTTTCACGACATGTCGCTACTGAAGGAGGGCGACGGAGTCAACTTCCAGAAGGCGAGTTGCACATTAGACGGCTGTGTCAAGATCTACACAAGTAGGGTCGATAGCGTTGCGACAGAGACTGGGAAGCTACTTAGTGGCCTTGCCGATAGCAACAGCAAGAAGAAGAACCGCGACGGCGACGAAGAAGGCGAGGAGAGCGAGGAGGAGGTAGACGAGGATGGGGTTGTTAGGAAGAAGACCAAGAAGAAGGTAGTCCTACGCCCCGTTACACATTGCGTCCTTGTCTGGATGCTAACGACATATAGTCTCAACGCTCGTCAGAGGCGACTCTTGCGCCTTCCTTCGCATCTCTGCAGCTGAAGAAGTTTGAACTGGAATTTGCGGTCGACCCCCTATTCAAGAAGGCGTCAGCCGACTTCGACGAGGGTGGTGCCAAGGGCTTGCTACTTAATCACTTGATGATCGACACCCAAGGACGCATAATCTTTGACAGCAGCGACGATGTCGGCGACAGGTCTACACGGAAGGAGAAGAAGGATGCTGAGAACCAGCAGGAAGAGGATGACGATGAGGCAGCGGGCGCTGAGCAGTCTATCTTGGAACAAACTCCGGAACCCGAGCCGGAGGAGGAAGAGCCCGTTCAGATCGACCTCGCTGGTCTCGCCGCACGCTTTGTTCCGGACCTCGGCCGCCTCGACGATCTTGACGTTTGCCCTTCCCTCAAGACATTTGAGCTAGGCGACCCCTCGGGGTCACTCGATATTCCCTTCCTCAAAGCCCCTGAAGACTGGAAACAAGACCACGATAAGACACCTGGTGCGTTCGGAGATAATTCGGGGATGCTTATCGATGAGGACCCTGCCGGATTTGACGATGACGACCTCGGTCTCGGTGCCTTCGACCTTGGTGGCGACGTTGGCTTCGGCGAAGGAGGCCAAGCGTGGGCGCGTGAGGCCGCATTAGAGCCTCAAATGCGCGTATTCGACGCCGGGCGCGCAGATGGTGGGGAGGGAGGCGACAGCGTCGAGATGTTCGACCAGGACTCCGGCGACTACGTCGTCAGCATGAACCATGCGCAGAAGTCCAACGGCCACGAAGACATCCTGAGCTATTTCGACCATGCGCTTCAGAAGAACTGGGCCAGTGCAGAACACTGGCGCATCCGCAAGATCAAGGACGTCAACAAACCCGCTGACACGAAGCGGCAGCGCAAGGAGAAAGAGCCCTTCGAGATTGACTTCTCATCGCCATTGGACCCAGCCGTCGCGGATGTAATCTTCACGCAGGCGTCCAGCAACTCGGCGATATCACTTCCCAAGAAGGACTGGAAGTCTAAGACGCGGAATCTCCTCCCAGACGACAAGCACTTCAGCTCCCGCGAGCTCCTGAGCCTTTTCCTAAAGCCCAAGGCCCGCATGGGCCGGCGTCGTGTCTTCGGGCGGGGCGGCGGTATCTTCGGCCCGGGGTCGCAGGAGGAGAAGGACATGCCAGAGGGTGAGATGGACGAGGCATTCTGGGCTCAAAGGAAGGATCCCACGCACGACAATGGCGAGACGACAGCGCTGCCACAGGGTGACTATGACGCCAACTTCTTCCAGGACGATGGCCTGCCGTTCGCGGGCGGCATGGACGATGATGACGACGACCTCGAGTTCGCTGACGCGCGCGAGCACTTCTCTCCCGGCGCGGACCTGGCGCCTGGTATGACGGAGGGAATGGGCCTCACAGCGGCGCTCAGTGGCGAGACGGCAGGGCCCATGGCGGGTCCATTCGGCACGACGCTGGTGACGGCGACGAGGAGGGTGCGGCCAGAATACGTACAATATGCGCGCGTAGCGAAGAAGGTCGATGTGAGGCGACTGAAGGAGGAGCTGTGGAAGGGCATGCCATTCGAGGGTCTAGACAAGGTAAACGCCATCTCCGCTCTCAGAATCCGGGGAAGGCAAACTGACATGCCGCAGGACCCCGACTCCTCTCGCCTCCCAACTCCACCCCCGACGGCCCCCGAGCCCACCAGCGAGGACCCGACGCTCAGGTTTACGGAGGTTATGAACGGCCTACAATCGGTCTACCCCAAGCAGGCGCTCGACGACATCTCAACGAGCTTCTGCTTCATCTGCCTGCTCCACCTGGCCAACGAGAAGGGTCTCGAGATCTCCAAGGACCCAGAGCTGACGGAGCTGACCATCAGGAGGGACTGGACGGCGGAGATAGGTGCGGAATGAGAGGAAGGCGTTCTTTTTGAAGGTCTTGGGTTTTATGTTCTGATTATTTTGTACGTCGTAATGAGCGTGGGATGATGCAGTTGTTCGTACTGTGCATTTGGGGTTGGTTGGCGATTGGGGGTTCCTTTCCTGCAAGACTTGGGGGTGGAGGTGACTAGTATCTCATCACATGACACCATTACTAAAAAGCGTCGGTCACTTTGACGGACTTGGCCATCTAATAGCGGACTAGTGGTCTCTGTTGCCGCCCTTGTCTTTGACTATATGAGTTCTCTATCCCATAGTTGTCGTTCTAAGTGCGATTCCTCAGAAATCCCATTAAATATATCCCCGTCTGGCAGCGCCAGCGAGGGCGACATGTCCGTAATCAGTTCTCTACATAACTTTTGTAGATCCGTACCTTCTTTTTTCTATAGCTAACCGGGGTGCAGATCGCGCTGCCCTCCATCCGGGAATACCATAGCCAACAACCCGCCAAGGTTTCCGATCCCTTCTTTCTTAAAATAACCCCTAACCCCTCCTTGGACTCACCCCAGTTGCCGCCTGGCCTCGGTAGGGTATAAAAGGCCGGTCCCCCCCCTACACGCTCTTACCGCAAACCCGAGCCCCACACCTAGTCTGGGAACGAAGTTCACATCTCGATAACCCTATGCCCTAGTCCAATCTCCAGCGTCTATCTTTCTATATCGTCTATCTCTCTATATCGGCGTTCCTCCCCTTCCTCTGAAGTAGCAACCTCGATACCCTCACGCTTTAGTCAGAGTTCCAACATCTGTCTTTCCGTTTTGGCCTTGCTTGAGAATCGCCGTCTCGATCATCAGTTTGCCGACCTCTCTTACATCCCATCACTAGGGAAACTGGGACCGTCCAACATAGTTGCATTGTGACTAACTCTGTTCAGATACACCATCCGAGAGGCCTTGACGACAGTTTGAAACCGCAAACGCTCGACCTGGCCCTCTTGTTCCATTTTCCTCCGTCTGACTTGCCCATAATAATAAAAAAAAGGAAAATAAAGGGACAAGTAATGACCGGCACGCTCATCAGATAGATGTCTTCTCTTCTCTCGTCTCATGTTCCTCCTCCGGAGTCTCCTCCCGAATTTTCTCGCGGCCCCCTTCTTAAGGATCCTCCGTCGATATACCTCGTCGCAGTGTCCGAGTCATTTAAGTCTCCCGAATATTCCGTGCTCTCGTGTTTCTGGCACGAGTAACAATAAAAAGAGAGAGAATCCGATAACTGTCGGGCCGATCGTGTCCATTCCAGCATTCTCGGGCTCAATATTCTAAGTTCGCCCAGCTCAGTCGTCGCTAGCGGTACGCTGAATATTCTGGGAGTGGCTGGCTCGGCAATGAAGACACGGTCTTGTACGCAGGCTGATCCTCATTGCTAGAGAGAGGAGACTGGGTGGGGAGACCGTCTGTCTCCGACCCGGATAGCGCATACCCAGAAGTTGTTGATACCGGGCTCCCGCCCGCAACTGTTTGCTCGGGAGGAATGCCTGATCTTCCTAGTTGCGTGCAAAGTCCCCACACGCCTCCCTGATAAGAAGTGCCTAGGTTCCCACCATCAGTTTTGTTGTCAAGTACATCAGATAACGACGGTAGCTTTTGATGCCGGGATGGTCCACGCTGTGTGGCAGCTGGGATGCTTCTGGTTCCGAACGGTAACCCCTGGGATAGTGTTCCAGGAGACGTTCGCATTCGAGATGCCTGCGTGTGTTGTTGTCGGGGCTCAGTCGGAGCAATTATCGGTGCACTCCCCCGCTGTCCGGCAGGCGCCAGTTTCCCGTAAGAGCCCTTCTCTAACCCGTTGCTGCTGGCATGGACATCCTTTCTCGCACTACTACAGTAACTCCCACCTGTTCCAAACGTGGAAGTTCTTGAAGTATCCGGTAAACCTTGCGAACAAATGTGTCAGTCACATCGTCCTTAGACGCGGTATATCAAACAAAAAGCCCCACCGAATCGCAGCGGAACTGGGCGATCTATTAGCATGGACGATCAATAATGCTTACCTTTCCCCCGAGACTGTTGCTTCTCTTTAAAGTCTTGAAGGTACAGCGCGTATTGTTCATACTCTGGTGTTCGCTTATACTCGGCCAGGTCGCGTCGGTACTTTTCCTTAGCTTGTCGTGCCTGGCTCTCGTAGCCCTCCCTCTCTCCTTTCGAGATGCGTTGCCAGTTTTCGCCAACAATCTTGGCGATCTCTGTAAAGGAAAGAGATTTGCCCTTGAGTTCCTCACGGGTCTCTAGAATGCAGTGTCAGAGTCTTGAAAATATCCCGCCGAGTTGGGTCATAATCCCAGAAGAAAGGATCCACACGGGTTTCTTTGTCGGCAGGGCGTAAGATACTACTTACTGTTCGAGAATAGAACATATGCCGACGGTGGCCGTTCCGGAGCATTTTTGTCAGGCTAACCGGACAAACGGAGCGCGTTACTATGTCGTGTACTATTGGTGATCCTGGAGCGCCGCAGACTGCCACCCACCTTTGGATGTCTCCTATACCTCCGTTTCGTCACAGCTCCTTCATATCGGCCTTCGCCACGGGATGCCGAGGGCTGTTCTGACTCTAAGCTTGACGATTCCTGCGTATCGGTTTGGTTAGGTGTTGGGAGCGCTGCGTTCCTAGGGATCCCCCGAGAATACGCTATCTGCCTTTGAAGTTTCTAAAGCAGCATTGTCGTTAGCTATCCATCAACAGCTTCGACTACTACGCTGTCTGTGCCTCGAAAACGTCTGCTTACACGCCTGTGGCCCAGTTTTACACCCAGTATTTCTCTGCTCGCCGCAGCAATAATCAGCAAGTAGTTAATACTGAGTCTGGAGGCCGCTCCAAAGCCGAGGGGGTCGGAACGTACAAGTCTGCTTCTGTTATATCCAAAACAGTATCCCAGGAATCGAATCCCTGGGCCTGGAAAGCTTCCAGGTACTGATTCAGGCCCAGTTCATCAAGGACTTTTTGAAGGTCCTGTGGCATCGGAACGGCGGGGGCTAACCTTCAAGCTCCGAGATTCGACTCGGATAGGCAAAAATCGGACCCACGGCCAAGCAAAGTTAAAACTTGTTTGTCCCCATGTGGCCTCGATCTATTCTCGCCTATCTCACTAACTAGTGAGGAATCAACGGCAACGACTCTGCCGTCTGCGGACCAGAGGAAGCACGCAGGCTTGCCCGAGACCGTGCACGAAATTTTCTTCTTTTCCCCTTTGCCCTTTTTCTCTTTTTCTTTTCTTTTTCTTTGGGCGGGGTTGGGGAGGGGACAAGAGAGCATTAACAGGGAGCGAGGCGTCCCGTAACAACCACCTAATAGTGTGTCTCGCGTCGGTCTTCAGCACAAATAATCCGAGCGATGAGGCTATCGTTCAAGAACCTAGGCGACAGGTACCCGAAGCTGCACGCATAGCCCTAAGGAAGGTATTTTCGACTTCGTGATGCGGTTTTACCACGCGATTCAGCCAAAGCGATTACCCAGGCGTCGAGACCCTGGCGAGAGATTCACCGTCGGCTGTCTCCTCTTGGCGGGAGTCCTGCACCGTCGAAGGGCCAAGAGAACCTGTGTAGACAGGTATTGTTAATGGGAAGTTGGTAGGTGATGGTCGATGTGTGGTGGTAGGCCGGGTTGTCAAATGTATAGCTCAGAAGAGGTCGGTGTCGATGTGTTCAGGGTGCCTGAAGCGATGAGCCTGGCATTTGTCTGCGGAGGTATCTGTCCCAGAATATGTAGTCACTGTGGAGTGCCGACCAAGCCACCAAAAGTGACGCAGAGCATAGGCATCTAAGTAGGAGATGGAGACGGCGGGTGATAGCGAAGTCCTTGCGAGAGTGATGCGTGTGGCCTCGCTAAATCAAGGAGCTGGGGGGAGGGTACAAGGAAAGATTGGGTCTGGGGCTAGGAATTTCGTGACTGATCGAGATTGCAGAGCTTGGGAGATAGGCCAAAGGCGGAACAGGGTCGAGCCCTCTTAGTGATAGGAGACAGGGCCAAAGCACAATATTGCTAGTCATAGGGACCGTAGGAGGCAGGTGTGGAATGGCGGGGTGAAGGAGGTGGACGCAGGTAAGACTAGTCGGTATTACTCCGCACGGCGCCGGGAATGGCCTACTCGGTTGGTACCTACCCTCGCAACGATGCTCAGTCGGCATACAGCGCGGGCGAAAGCAGTTCCGTTGGTGGCCGTTTTAGTCCACTAAGGTATCCACACCCTAAGAATTAGTGAATGGGGTGTGACGGAGTGTAAGGAGGAGTGGGGAGCGGCGAGGATGAAAGCGGGCTGGGCTCTGGTTCCAGCAGAGGTATATGTGGAGGGGGTGCGCTTGTGCGAGACAAGGGAGTATAGCCGCCCGGGGCCCTAACCAAAAAGAATATATACTTGTCGTTCCATGCTAAGTCTAGGCCCATTGATACAATACGTCTAGAGACCCCGAGCTGATTTATACCCTCCAAACCAATACTTTTGCATTACACACTTAGACCTCGTCTCGAGATCGCGCCTCCTTGCATGCGAAAGTTCGAAACAGTATGCATCAGCACATGGCCAGGGAGACATGCGGGTATAAGCTCAAGAACAGCCCAGCTTGCTACTTGTATACACGATCAGGCGCCGTCCCAACAGCAGAGGGTGGTGTGTCCTTTTGCGCCCAAGGATAGGGATGGCTGTCCTACCCCCTGTGTACTGTCAACAAGCTGGCGTCGGATCTGCGACGGCACCCAGCCCATCGGGCGCTCAACAAATGGATCCGGTGGGCAAACAGCGCCTGCTGCGGATGCACTATTAACGAATGGTCGACGGCCCTTGGTCTGCTTTAGGTCCTCCGCCGAAAATGCGTGATTCATTCTGAGTTTAACAGGCACTAATTATCTCCTATACGCATATCCCTTTGCCTCAGGCATCGGCCGCGATATATGACGAAATGTTCATTCCTGTGACGACGGCCAGGCGGGCCCGACCCAGCACAGTCCACTGACACGAGACAAGGGATGCACGATAGCGTCATGAATAGGCCAACCCCAGTGCGATCCTTGAACCGCTCGTTTCGCCCTCGGATTGGTTGGCAACGACCTGTGTCCTGCCGTTCATCTGATGCAGCATCCCTGGCAACCCGGCGGATTTGAGATGTTCGTGGGTGTATTCTACGTCTTGCTAGTGTAAGGCCGGACCTCGTACCCGCTGTCATACTGAAGTAGAAAAAAAAGAAAGGAAGCAGGTCTCGGTGTGGATATTGATTGGCGCGTTGAGAAGACCGGGTTCTGCCCAAAAAGGTGGCTAGAAACGGCGTGATGCAGAATTGAGGCGGGCTGAAGTGGGGACCATTTGTGTGATGCCATATTAATAGATGGCATCCAAGTTATGGCGCGCAGCCTCCCTGGTTGTTTCTGATCCCAATGTGTGGGCATGGAAGCCTTCTTTTCCCGTCCCTCATTGGTAGAATTCGTGGTTTTGCCCCTATCTTCGTCTTGCTACACCACCACTGTGTCGAGCAGGATTCGGGTTCAATGGCAGGCCAATCGATCGCGTATACTAATATACGTCGACATCGAACCCTGACAGGCTACCGATGACTTCATGGGCGGCCGTCTCGCGGCCTTGGCAACCACCTTCAAGATTCTAGGAACAGAACCCTGACGACAGCAAACATAAAGATATTAGTTATCGGAAAGCCATCCGAAGCCACGCCGCCTGGTAGCCATCCCCGAGCAAGCAGTTCCATTTGATATCAGGTTACTTCCTGTTAATCGGATTCCCGCCTTGCACCGATACCGTATGCCTGGGCAGCTGATGGGGGGTTCGCCACCACGATTGCATATTCAATTCGACCGGCGACCGACTGGCCGGAATCGTGCCTTGTCCCGTACAGCGAAGGCCCACTTTCCGTCGAACTCGGTATAGGGATGTCGATCCGACTAATAAGGGATGACGTGGTTGGCTCGTCAAATCCTGCTGGATGCGGCCGTTATGCCGCCGACATGTGTATGTGATTTGTGTGTAACTCTGCGCTGCCTCTCACTCAACTCCTCCCATCTTCATCACGCGGAGACTCCTCGAAAACCGAGTGCAATGCCTTGCTCTTAATTTCCAGTTGGGCCATGTAGTTATCAGCAGCAATACTATGTAGAGCAGGCGGCCTTCAAGCCCAAGACATGGCGGACCCAACTTTATCGCTGGTCCTCCCAGATGCTAGGGGTTTCAGTTACACGGACCCTGAACCTTGATTTCGAGGCAAGAGCCATATCGGGAAGTGAGGTGGTGCGAAAGCAGAGGCTTAGCCTTCCTCGTGACAGTCCTGGTTGGTGGGTCGCGTTAGTCAGCAGTGGTCCCATACCTCGCGCATCGGCTGTGCACCTAGTTGTGCCTGCACAACCTGGAGAGCATGTATATCGCTCGGCAGGTTGGAGGGGTAGGCCACCGTTCATCCCACCGCTCCCCTTCCCCCTCCTCTTGTGCCCATCGCGCCAAGACCCCGTCGATCCCGTCTTTCAAAGCCTCCATTCTGCCCGGTGCTCGAATCACCTGTTGAAACCCGATCCGAGAGGCCCGACTCGTGTCCGCTTCCTTTGTCCCTGTCCTGCTTCTCCACTTCCCACATTTGTCAAAATGTCGTCCTCAGACCAGCCCCAGGGCCATACAAGGAATACCGCGGGTCCTTCGCGCGCAAGCGGCGGGTCGGCTGCGGACCAGGGACTCTCGCACCAGGACTCGCGGTATGTCGCGGGCGAGATGGCAGAGGTGAGAACCTAGTCTTCTTCCTCATACCTCATTTCTGCGTCATTTGCTGGGTTATGGCGCACTTGGTTACCAACTCAGCAGCCGTGGAAGCCCCCTTAGCCATCGGAGACTCGCCTTGGGTGTCAACGTGCGTCCGGCGCGGTGTGGGGGCATCCGGAATGTGTCTTACATGGACATCGCAGGCTGCTGTTACTACAATTTCCCTTTTGGGTGGCGGGTTGCGCGGAAGCAGGGTGCGCTAACAGTCTATAGGCTCTCAAGGAGATCACTAGGTAAAACGCCTTTCCTTACTCCTTTTGATGCGAGCTGTCTCTGGCTGTCACCAGAACGCCATGTTGAGCAAATGCGCTGTCAAATTTACCCCTGATTTCCCCACGGGATGGATGAATGTGGAAGTCTGAAAGCTTTTTCCATGAACTGCCGGGCAATCCTTCCTCCTCCTTATTTCATACGTCCCCTATCATTTACCCTGATAGCCGGATATGCCCAACATATTCCCACTGAACTTTCGTGTGCCATCCTTGGAGTCTACTAACGCGAAATGCCGTCACCAGAGGAGAACAAACGGCCTCTATGCTCGAGGCAAATTTAACCTCCCTCGAAGCCAAACTCGACGACATGCTCGCCTGCATTGAGAACCAAGTTGCTAATGCTTCGGATAAAGAGGAAACTAAGGAGAATCCTAAAAGGGAGTCAAAGAGCTAGCTAGTCGCGACTTCCAGGCCTGAACCGAGGAAAACCTTGAGTCGCGGACGTTAGGAGGAGAGATTCATTTGTTTTTTTTTTTCTGTTCTCTGTCTGTGGGGATCTACGAAAATAAGGATTGATAGACGAATACTGCGATTCGGAGCGTTGATTTTTTTTGTTCCATTTAAGCTTACGATGCTGGGCTGCTAATACGTTGTATAGTGGATGGTATGTGAGAAAGAGGAAAAAGTGTGTAAGGAAGTAAAGGGGAAGAAACGAAGAAAATATAAACCGCGGATGGAGGATTCCGCAGACGACAACTCCTTCGCCCTCAACCCCCTGCAGGACGGACTTATTTCTCTATGGGAGGCAAGATTAACGAGCCCTGCTCCCAGAGCTATAATCAATCCAACTTGAACCTCGCGGACCTAAAGTTCCGCCCGAGAACCGCCTCCATGCAACATGCACAAAAGAATGGCATTCACGGCTTCAACTCAAGTGTGGCGAGTTGCCGCTCCTGTACCTTGCGAGCTATATCCACCCGAACATGGACTCCGTGTAGTGTGCACCGAAGAACGATGTTGCCGGATTCAAGGGTAACGAGCGGGTTTTGTATCGATCCTATTGTGCTCGGAAACACATCCGTCCTTGTCAAGGTCGGTGTCGGCGTTCGGCATTACTCACAGTTCCGAGGGCCGCTGGCCGTACTGAGAAGTAGGAGCCTTTCGAGAGACTGATGGCCGGACTAGTGGTGCCGCATACTGGCTCATTCTGACCATTCAGGGGGAATTTTCAACTCTTTTACGATCGCAGATGTGCTAGCTTTCGTGGAACGTGTAGTTGGGTCGCTCGTATCCAGGGATAAACTCCTCCTCGTTTGTGCGGTTGCTCTCACGACCTTTCCGGTCGGATCAGCCCGTATCTCGTCGCACTCACCGTCATTTCCTGAGCTCCCCGTCACCATTTCAGATGAGTAGACTGACCAGATACTACTACTAAATTCATGGTCGCTTATGTATGCAGTGTCCTTCGCTTTCTTGGATGGTTGATTCGATCGTGCACTCTACTAGTCCACGCACCTTAACCCAGAACGCCATTGCCGCCTCGGAGGGTTGAAGGAAAGTGGCCATGTTCTAGCAGACGCATACTAGTCCATCCACTACCATCATACCGACCGCGTCCCGCCGTGAGATTGTGCGAACCGGATGTGATTCGTACGTATAACTACAACAAACTAGAACAGCGTTGGCGAGACTTCGCAAAATGGATATCTGCGGCATACCGGCATATAGTACTTCCAGCCGATATAATGTCAGAAGAGGATTGTCATTCGTTTCCATCCCCCATCCAAAAGATCATTGAATATGGAGAGCGGCACACTTGCCGACACGTACTCTGTGGCCACGTACTGTGAAATACATACGCGAGAGGAAAAAAAAAACGATCCTATTGCGAAACCAAGATATCTGTCCAAAACACCGTTTCCCAGACCTTCCCTCTGCTCCCACCCCTTCCCATCCCCGTGCTTAATCGCAGAATTAGGAAATATAAAATAGGTAGAACATAGCGCTGAGATCCAACCGTGCACCCGGATATAGAAACATGAACATTCCATCCAACTTCCCCTGTAAGCTCGTGTTAACCTTCGTCGGAATCGGTAGGCACTTCCCCCGTCAACCTGTCAGGGTCGCGAAGAATGGGATTTGGGATCTTGGGGGCCCGAATCCTTCGCTAGGCCGATCCATTGCGGATTCAACCGAGAAAAGATCAGCGAGACCCCGAGATGATGGGGATTGAAAAAGGCGGATGAACCGTGACCCGAAATCCGAAAGACAAGAGCATTGAATGCCCTTCGAGGATGCTTTGCTAAGAGAGAAAAAAAAAATAAAACATCCATGCGACGTCTCAGCTATTATTCTGCGTAAGACGATTAACAGACTCCGACCTGTTGCTACGTGGTTGACTCTTTCCACAGCCCGCAGGTGCGGCCATCGTGAGAACATGAACGGAAGGGGGTATCCTAGATGAGTGATGCGATGAAACAAGTGCTGTACATGCAGCAGCACATGGATTGGGATGACGAAGCAGAGCCGTTCAATCCGCGACCACGGCTCGCCTTCAGGTCAGTGTGACCTGACAAGGCGCTCGGAAGCCTATAAATGCTCTTCGAAGCGCGCCTCACCCTGGAAACTCAATGCTTATTTCCTTGGGGAACGAGCAGATATTATCTGCTGTGGGATCGCATAAAGTGCTAGTAGAATTCAAGTTAGCAAAAGTTGATCTTTACCATCTAGTTTGCAGGCAATGCTCGGGTGTACCATACCCTCGTCAGAGCGTCATCGGCCTCCTGGTATGCGTGCTTGCTTGGCTTCATCGGTAGATTCGTTGACGCCGGTTCTTGGGAAGGACGCGCCCGATTCTCCATGTTCGGTCTTGACGAACTGGATTGGCCATGCTTGCTGCCTTCGGCTTCGCCCTGCCTGTGCAGCTCCCGTTCCCGGTTCTTTTCAAGCAGATCACATCCCAACGTAGCGCACTTGAAGATGGTTTGTATCAAGTGGTTCGGCTGTAGTGGTTTGGATAGGTACTCGTCCATTTGAGCCTGGATGCACTTCTCTCGGTCTCCCATCATCGCGTGCGCCGTCAAAGCGATAATTGGCGTTCGATAGTCCAGATCCTTCTCGTGCTCCCGAATCTTACCGGTTGCCTCGAACCCACCCTGTTACACAAGAACGGTTAGTTCTACTGCCCGATGCGTTTCATCACTACGGGTGTTAGCAGGACTGGGGATCACCTACCATAATGGGCATCTGCACGTCCATAAGGATAACATCGAACTTCCGAGCCTTCACAGCCTCAACCGCCTCTAGACCGTTACCGACGACGGTGACGACATGATGGTAGTTCTCTAGGATCTTTACTGCCAAGCGTTGGTTGACTGTGTTATCTTCCGCGAGGAGAATCTCCAGCGATTTCGTGCTGTCTGCGAGGGAAGGAGTAGCCCTGTTCTCTAGAGCAGGCACCATGGCATTGGCGACGTCTATCGCGTTGCAAGGTGTTGTCATAGACGATGTGATCCCGATGTCCAGACAGGCCTTAAGGTTGACATGAATTGCAGAGGCGAGAAGCACAATAGGAAGGTACTTGAAGTCATCCACGGCTCGGAGTATCCGAGCTGTATCGAGCGAGTCGACGAGGATGACATCGTAGGGTAGTGTAGGGTTGCCCTTCATTGATGCGAGGACTGGGCTCTTTTCAGAGTCGACAACAATGGGTACCAGGTCCAGTTCTTCTAGTATCTCCTTAATCATCGGCCTGAAAACTGTGTGAGACTTGTCCACGAAGAGAACCTGATGGCCTTGATAGGGGGAGAAGTCGTGTCGGAAAACCTCCCATGGGGCTAGCCTAACGAGACACGTGAAGTGGAACTCGCTACCGTTGCCCGGAGCGCTCTTGACCCAAAGGTCACCGCCCATGAGGTTCACCAGCCGCTTGGAAATCGACAGGCCCAGGCCAGTTCCGCCAAACTTGCGCGTCATCGACCCGTCTGCTTGCTGGAAGGTATCAAAGATCAAATCGAGCTTGTCTTTCGCGATGCCAATGCCGGTATCGGCGACGACGAACTCAATCATGTACTGGCCTTCCTTGGTGCTGCTGACTTCGTGCATCTTGATCGTCAGGCTAACCTCGCCATTCTCGGTGAACTTGATCGCGTTTCCGACCAAGTTCAGTATGACCTGTCTCAGACGGAAAGAGTCTCCGATAAGGGCGTCGGGCACTGAGCTGTCCACTCTGTACGTCAGGTCGAGGAACTTCTCATTAGCCTTGACGGCAAGGGTCTTCAGTGCGTTGAAGACGGTGCCCCGCAGGTCGAACGGGATTTCCTCCAGAACCATCCGCCGCGCCTCAATCTTGGACAAGTCTAGGATATCATCGATAATTGTTAATAGGCTGTTGGCAAGGTTGTGGACGATGTTCAGCATCTCCCGCTGATATTGCGTCAGGTCCGTGTCGAGGGTCAGCTGCGTCATGCCAATGATGCCGTTCATAGGTGTTCGGATTTCGTGCGACATGTTGGCGAGGAATTCGGACTTCGTCTTGTTCGCAAGTTCTGCAGCTTCTCTTGCTTGGGTGTTTCGTTGGATACTGTCCCGAAGATTTGAAACCATCAGATTGATTTTCCGCTTCAGCTCGTCCATTTCGCCAGATGCCTCCACGTCGACTAGTTTGGTGAAGTCGCCGTCGGTCGCCAGGTTGGTAATGTCTGAAAAGGCGCGTACTTGTGTCGTCTAATGGTTGTCAGCGACCGAGAAAGCTGAGCCTTGATGCAAGAGGTGACAGGTCTTCATAGGGCACTTACCAAGTTGCTGGCCATAGTGTTGACGTCCGTCGTGATTTCCCTCCATCTCCCCTTCAAGCCAGCAACATCGGCCTGCGCACCCATCTTGCCATCGACACCGACATCCTTGGCGACTCTTTGCACTTCGTTACAGAAATTGGACAGGCGCTCAACCATGTCGTTAATTGTCTCCTTCAATATTAGTATCTCACCCCTCGCTTCGACATCAATCGTCTGGCTCATCTCGCCCTTGGCAATCGCCTGGGTGACAGTAGATATACTCCGGACCTGTGTCTGAATGTCAGCATCGAGCCAGGGAACGTGTCTTATCAAGGTGACGGAGGATCAGGAGATCCGAATGACATACCTGCACCGTCAAATTGGAAGCCATTGTATTGACATTCTCCGTGAGGTCTTTCCACTTTCCTTCGACATTCGCGACCTGCGCCTGACCACCGAGAGTCCCGTCGGTGCCGACTTCTCTTGCGACTTTGCTTACTTCAAAGGCGAAAGTGCCGAGCCTGTCAACCATGGTATTGATTGTGTTCTTCAGATCCAGAATTTCGCCCTTGACAGGGACGGATATCTTCTTCGAAAGATCACCCTTCGCGACAGCCGAGGTGACGTTTGCAATCTCGCGGACTTGGGTGGTAAGGTTCATGGCCATTCCGTTGACGTTTTCGGTGAGATCTCTCCAAGTTCCTTCGACATCGTGAACCGTCGCTTGACCGCCGAGTCGGCCCTCCGTGCCAACCTCCCTAGCGATTTTTGTGACCTCCCGCGCAAACTGCTGCAGCTGGTCCACCATGGAATTGATCGTCGATTTGAGTTCGAATATTTCACCTCTGCAATCGGCTTGGACCTTCTGAGTCAGGTCACCCTTGGCGACGGCTGTCGTAACGTTGATGATGTCGCGGACTTGGGTTGTGAGATTATTCGCCATGGCGTTGACATTTACGGTTAAGTCGTTCCACATGCCCTGGACGCCTTCCACATCGGCTTGGCCGCCCAGTATACCTTCTGTACCGACATCGCGGGCCACACGTGTGACTTCGGCGGCAAATGTTCTGAGTTGGTCTACCATTATGTTGATCGTCTGCTGCAGTTCCAAGATTTCGCCCTTGGCTGGGCGCTCGATTTTCTTCGTCAGGTCGCCGTGTGCCACGGCTGTAGTTACGGAGGCAATTTCCCGCACTAGAAACAGAGTTAACAGGTTAGCGAGAAGACAGTCATGATATAAGGTGCCATATATCTCTGCCTATGCTTGAGAAACGGCTGGGCCAACGGGAAATACTAGGGGAGGGAGGATGGCTAGCGAGATATGTACCTTGATCGGTGAGGTTCTGGGCCATGACGTTCACTAAAGAGTAGTTAGCAACAATTTGCACCCGATATATGGAAGAACCAGGCAGAGAGGGGTAAACCCTACCATTATCCGTCAGTTCTTTCCATGTTCCATCGACGCCATCGATACGGGCCTGTCCTCCCAGTAGACCGTCGGTTCCCACTTCTCGAGCGACCCTAGACACCTCGCTTGCGAATACCTGAAGCTGGTCCATCATGGTGTTGATTGTTCGCTTAAAGGTCGTGATTTCCGGGTCCATTTCCACGGAGTTCATCCGGACTTTCTTGGACAGATCTCCGCGGGCCACAGCAGTGACGATTTCGCCGATTTCCCGCAGGGCCTTCTGGAAGGCCTCGTTGGCTTTCTGGTGTTTCCATAGTTCGCGTTCCAAGGGTGCAACGCGCTCCTGCTCGATAGTAGCGATTGCCCTTTCGTACAGTTGTTCATGCTCACGGGATCGAGCAAAGAGCCCATTTATCTCTTGACCGTGGTGGAATATTTGCGTAGACTGGTCCATGATATGCTCATGCAAGCCTTGGACGCCTTCCGCGGTCAGCTGGCCGGCCAAAAAGGGCGGATCATCCAAGCTACCTTGTTTAGCTTCGGCGGGTCTTGTCTTGTAGGACGGTCTGCTACCCGCCGACAGCGACGAACCCGTATCATCCCCGAAGACTGAGTCTGACGTCTCATTCGGGGTTTCCGGGAATGTGGTAGCTGCGTTGGCTCTCGTCTCGAGATGCTGAACCCGCGTAGTAAGCTTGGTGAGCTCCTGTTCAAGAAGGCGTTTGCCGGGCGTATCGCGACCAGGAAGTTTGCACAGGCTGCCGGCGTCAGGGGCTAGCGAGTCGAGATGGTTGCCGTCGACCGCCAGCGATTGCACGTAGGCCGCAGCGGCGGCGAGGGCGCCGTCGTCGACCATGGTGTCAATAGACACCTCGTCGGCTGGTTCCGATCGGAACAACCGGCCGAAAAACGATTTGGGATGGATGGTGGTCAAAAGCTGTCCGTTCGTGAGGGGGGGTTGTAGTTGGATCTAGGATGGCGCCGCGGTCGGGGCGGTTGGCTGTTGGGACGAAGGGCCACAGGAGAGCAAGACGAGTTTGCTCCGCTTCAACAGGAGTGAGGAAGCAAATGAGGCGGCATAATCGGTCGCAGGGGTTCAGAAATTTGCCGGCACACTTTCGCTTCCCAGCCGATTTAGGGGTCGACTGGTCGGTTGTCGAAGGGGGACAAAGAGGCGACGGGCGGGAAAATGAGGTAACAGGTGAAGGCTGGCTCTCTTGTCGCCTGAGGAGCCAAATGGTTGTCAAACCTGGGGCGAGAGGGGGGCAGAGGATGGACGACAGGGACGCGAAATGCCAGCCAAGGGGGATGGAAGAAATCTTGGGGTGGGGAGCGGAGAGACATCCAACAACCTCAGGCAGCCGAAAAGGGAAGCGACAGGGAAATTGAAAAATTGGGGGACACGGCGTGAGTGAAATTCCCCTGTTGGCGTGTACCGGCTGGCGCCCTCCGTACCAGGGTCGGAGCACCCCTCGTGGCCTAGTAGCCAAGCCGCCATCCTCAGTGGTGTATACCTTTGCCCAGCGGCGGGTGAAGTGGGCTCTGGGGCGGGGATGACCCAAAAGCCCGCGCTGGCCAGTCCTCCCACACCGACCGCCAGGGATAAGTATGGAGAAGGGTCGATATACTGTGGAGCTACCTGCCATTCTCTGAACGGCTAGCGTAGCCGGTCAAGGGTTCCAGACTGCGGAGAATGGCCATGGCAGCCAGATTGGCAAGGAGCCGCCTGAAGCGATCAAGAGACTTGCCGCAACCCCAGGGAGGTACTGAGACTGCAGACTGAAGGGGGGCAAGCGCTTCATTCCCTAACCTGCGTGGTTGGCTCAGAGGAAGGGGCACTTGAGGCTTCTTCTCGCACAATGACATCTCTCCACGACATGCAGACGGCGAGGGAAACTTGAACCCGCGTAGTTACAAATTTAGGCAGCTGTAGCACGAAGTCATCCCTCCTTTCAGCGCGAGATGGAGCTTGTGTTATGAACAGCAAGATAATAATACGTCGTGATGGAAGAGCGGGCGCCGCCGAAAACTAATGTGGGGGTCATAGCAAAGAGTTGGCATCTATGCCACACCCTGACCAGTGGATTCTGTCCTGGAGCCGGTTTGTAGGGGCGGGCCATCGGCCGTGGCGAGAAGGCCGGGAACAAAATCAGCATCAAAGGGTGGAGGCGCAAGTAATTGTACCCAACCAGATGTGCCAGTCCCGTGCATGCACCTCCGCTAGCTTCTTCCGACCATAACCTCTTCTATTCAACATTCGGATCGGAGTTCCGGGCCCAGGGGAGAGGGCGAGAGGCTTAGCCTTATGTATTGATGGATCTCCACGGCCCATCTACGTCCAAGCGGCGACGACTACTCGAAGCGAAAGGCATTGATATTCCATGACCCCATTTGTTTTCAGGTGTCACCGCTAGCCATCGTCGGAGCGGACTGTGGGGTGGAACACCAGAATGGCCCGTGGCAGGCGCGGACGCGGAGAGACAAAGTAGACGCACTGTGGAGGTACGACATCCCTTGATCGCTCCATCACCCCTTCGCCTCGTTGGCCTGGAAAAATGGGCCAAGAACGGGACATATACCAGGGTCCCCGTTCCCGAACCGCGAGACGTGGACTTGGTGGCAGTCATGTTGGCCCGATAAATTCATGTCTTGGCTCAACCTAAGCATTGGCGTTGTCGATTTGACTAGCGCAGACCACCGGTGACAACATAAAACATTAAGGCTCTCACCAGCCGAGTCAGTCCCTGCTCCCGCGACACTGGTCCATCCCTCACACAACCTGCACGGCGCGCTCGCGTGGTTCCGGCTGTTCCCCCTTAAAAAAAAAAAAAAAAAAAAAAAAAAAAAAAAAAAAAAAAAGGAAAGAAAAAAGACAAAAAGTGCTTGTCATCCGGCACGACGAAAGCCAAGATCCGCTTTCGCCAACCAGAAAGCGGACCATCTTTGTGTTCGGCACAGTATGGGCACCGAACAGAAAACATGCAACAAAATAAATACGGACGAGCGGCTTACGGCTGCAGGAAGACAGACTCGTACAAGACACAGCGCCTCGTGCGACTCTAGGGGGAATGAATGGTTGGAGACGGCGAGATTCCTCCCTCTCACTCTCAGCGTTCTCCGCACGGTCCGATATAATTATTACCAGGACCAGCCACCCTCCGATCGATCCCCAGATGCTGACCACAGGAACGAGGCCGACTGATAGCAAACCATACTGATTGCCCGCGTTTCTGGGGCGAGGTACCTGGACTTACGAGCAGCTAGTGCAAGCCCCGCTTGTTTCAGAAGCCGCCCGCCCATAGGCTAGTATCGAACATCCTTCCCCCGTAATCGACAGCTGCGCGAGAAGGATCCGGGAAACCCCTAGTACCCTGTTTTCAAATCGGGTATATGTACTTGGCAACTCCCTTTGGGACTAGTGGCGCGACGTCGAGAGCCGTTGACGTCACACCTCTAAAAGCAAGATGAGGATTGTGACAAGTCCTCTCTTGTCCACACACGGCGCCGATTTTCTCTTCGTTCACCGCGATACGTGCTGGAGCGACAGGACTTCGTGGTGGAGGGACGGGATGAGTCGAGTTGCAGCCCAAAACACTGTATGATATTTGTTAGAATTATGGCCAGAGGAGGCGAATTGGAAGCTAGCGTCGCCTCGGGCGCTTGGCCAATCCTTGCATGTACTACAATTAGCAAGCAGGTTCCTGGCTCTCCTTCCCCACCATTCGTCTGTGGCTTCAGGACCCAGTCGGAAAGTAGTGGCGATGTTGATACGAGATACTGAGAGCCCCTATGGAAGCCCAGCGTTTGACGGGAGAAGACGGCTGGTGACTTTTGATTGAGCTCAGGGGCTTGGGGCCTAAGACTCGGTGGCTGAGTTTGTTAGGGTTAAGAAGAAACTTTCCTCCCAAGTGGGGATGGAACTGGATATTTACTAACGCCTACGATACCCATCTTTCGAGGCCCTCGGACGAGGTACGGATGGGGAGCATTACCGACCATATCTTCCCTTCCAGCCTTTTGGAACGCCCTGGGGAGACTGTGGCAGCCAGGATTTCTGGAAAACGGCGACATTCCCGTAGGTCGAGCCTGCCATTGCGCCTCGATACATGGCAAGGTCGGCTCTGAAATTCCCCACCACACTGCTACAGCAGCGCTCCAGGCCAACGTAGCGTGGCAACGGGTTTATTACGAGGGCAGCCACCAGGCCCGTCCCCCTACATTGACGCCTATGACTCGGGGACTGCGAAGGGCACAGCTATATATTTTGCAGCTCCTCCCCGCGCGGAAGAAAGTCAATTACCTCTCTGGGCCACATGCCGCTCCATGTACGCAAGGTATACAAGATGGCATGCACGAAGAATTGAAATAAAAAGAACAAACTTAAGTATACGGTCACACAGTAGCACTCGTCACGCATTTCGGCTTTCGCCTCGGTCTCTACCTGCGCTCAAGATTCGCGAACCGCCCCTCTTTCGGGCGCCCTCTTGTCTGCGCAACGGTGTACGCCCTCGCGCATGATATCGATGGTGGTGGGGGAGGAAAGCACCTGATGGGTGGGAGGAAGGGGGGAACAGGGCCGGACGTGTCCTAGAGACGCTGTTATTGGTGCCGTGGCTCATTCTTGTGCAATGGCTACGCGTGAGATGTCGTGGGCTGCCTGATGATGGCAAGACCGGGAAGGAGGGTGGTTGGGGG
>JAMBUN010000136.1:0-46298 GCA_030271035.1 Microascus cirrosus
TGGTAGAGATATAAGGGTTTAAAGTTGAGGTGGACTGAAATGGCGGTGTGCATTTGGGGGGGTCCGAAAGTGGGGGGGGTCCGAAAGGGGGGGCTCTGACTTATAGTGTTCGGACGTCACCGCTTGACACGCAGGGCCATACACCCTTGAGCCTTCTGTCAGTTGACAGGGATACACGTAGAACCTCTGGGAACCTCGTCCTTCTTTGATCAAGCTTGGGCCAGATCGCAGAAGGAAGCTCGATGCAGCGGTCGTTCAAACGGTTGGTCTAATGTCTAGTCGTCGGTCGTCTCTCGCAATAGGGGTGCCCCTCGTGGGTGTCAAGTCGTCGGTCAAAACATCACACACATGTCCTCTCGGATTTCACACGCAAGTAATTCCTTGATCACACTCTCAATCGGTTGTTCTATTAGATGCCTCTCACGCGAGGCGGCCCAAGCCGCCTCCTTTATATGTCTAGGGGTCCCTGCCCTAGAAAAGGGGAAGCGGGTCCGATCCCAGGACGGGTAACGGTCAAAACGAGGTGGTGGGAGAGCTTGGGCAAACCGGCCTGCCCGCACGCAATGCGACCCTCAGCAGTTCATTTACTTATTGAATTGCATCTTTCTTAGAAGAAGTTATTGTTCTCTAATACACAGAGGGCTTTTCACCTATAAATACCATCTTAGCTCTATCATTACGGGCCAGACAATTGTATATACATATAGGCACCAGGTTAATTGCCAAATAATATAATCAACGCTTAATCTTTTCGCGCAGTAGAGGGGACGGATGCACTGACCCTAGGAGCCGTAGGATTTGTACCGCACATTCTAAAATCCACGCACGCCATTGGCCTACCGGAGTCCGCGCATCGGCCGCATTAAACGTTTTACTCCCTTACCGGACCTTAGGAGAGGAGGGGGGGAGAAATATGATATTGGGAGACAGGTTAGGGTCATGCTCGTGACACCACTCATATTATAGTTATTTTCATAGGCCAGCCGTGTCTGAGGCCGGCGGCTGGTCGCGCTTCACGAATAGCCGTGGAGGTGTATTATTCACATAATCCACTGCCTCTCAAAGACCAAAATTATCACAGCCGGGGTAGTAATGATCTGGCACGTCAGCGTCTTACATAACCTCCGCAACTTGCGCAAAGGAAGGAACATACTATCCCACGGAGGCTCCCAAAAGTCAGAGGCATTGACGTAGCACCAGTCGATCGTGTACTTTAGGAACCTATGTCAGCAGAGAGTTAGTTACTCTTGTACAGAAGACTTACCATCCATCTCTCTTCAGGTCTAAAGAATGACTTGGTGCACTGGCTGATAACTGTCTGGTTGAACTCATAGACGGTCACCAGGTGACATGTTTCGTTTATAGCCACACTGGGGCAGCTGTAGCATCTGGAATACTCCTCCCCAATTAGTTCTGGCTGGAGCCACCTGCGTTCAAGCTTGTCGTCTATATCGTATCTCTCCTCATACTCTTCTTCTTCATCGTCCCATGATAGAGGGGGTGGTTTGGCTCCGTCCGTGGGAAGGGGATCTGTGGTTTCGTTCTGTCGGGATCCAAACGTGGGGCCGCACCATTGAAGGGCGTCATGGTCTGTAAAAGAAAGGTTCAGTATGAAGGATCAAAATCTTCAGACATTCCCCTTACCGGGCTTGTGCCACAGGCCGGATCCGCTGACCCAACAATAGTCTAGAGTCTGACGAATCCCATTAGTTTCGCAAGACATAGGATCACTACCTGTCTACTGGAGCTCACCTTGTACCAATACCTACTCGATTCAGGACATGTCATCAGTCAGCGAGCCTAGTCTGCTGTGAGCGCTTGCTAAAATAATTCAACTCACGGATTTCCCATTATCTCCTTCCCCTCAGCCCAGCAAGTCACAGTTATGTCGACATCCCGGCCATAAAAGGCGATCGGCTCATCGCTTGTGTCGTATCCATATTTGCACTCCGAAAGGTAACGGAAGCGGGCTCTTTGTTGAGTAACAGCAAGGGGTATATACCCACAATATTCCAGTTCGGCTGAGACTTCACCGTCGGAAAGAATAAGTCAGCGTATGTCACATTATGCGAAGTTATGCCCATTCCTACATACAGTCGCCTTCGTACTCATAAAGGTCATACTCGGAAATGTAGCAGCCCTTAGTGCTTCTCACTATTTATTGAGGACCATAGTTAGTACTAAGAAAGAAGGTTGAAGGGCTTCGACTTACACCAGAGATCTGTGTCGTCTAAAACATCGCCTCTGATGCATATTAGCTCACTAGGCACAAGGACACTAGGTAAGAGCTTCATGGCCTACTCTGTCCAACAGTCTAATTTAATAACCTCATCGAAGTCGAATTCAGTCTTATGAGTGCAGATATGGTATGGACACGTCTTGCAGAGTGAGCGGTATTCGACGGTACCGTTGATATATTCCCCGGAAATGCTGTCGGCGGGGTCGTTCCCGTCAAACTGTGCGCGTACTAACGATAATAACAAAACGACGAATAGGACGATCATGTTGTCTCTTCTTCAAGAAAAAAAACGGTATTGACATTCGGAATTGTTCTTAAATAACCCAAAAAAGAGAAGGCGCCATGATGTGAGGCTAGATCCAAGGAGCATCTAAATAGGTTTTAGTCCATGCAGTCCAACCGCTGGCTTTACGTATAGTTAGGATGTAACGAAGGCAAAGTGGACGCATGCGCAAATATACGAGGAATACGCCCGGTCCATTAGTCCGCGAAATTGAACAAAGAAGTACGAGTTGTTGGAAGCGACAGTAAGCAATATCGGCAGTAAGTATGATATCTCACGTACTTCTTCTTTTTTAGAAGCTCGCCTGACCGGGGAACTGTATAGTAGGGTGGGGAAGATTACCCGGTGAGCTTAACCGTGCCCTCCCTCGTATAGGCCGAGGAAATGGGAACGGGATGTCGTGGGCAACACTGTGCCAAAAAGCATGGCCTCGGAGAAGGGACTGGAGCAGCTAAGCGAGGCTACTACTAAGATCGCTGAGACCTGAGACTGGTAAGGAAAGAAGAAATTTGGTCAGCAAGGCACAAGACACTCGCGCATCACTCTCGCCCACGTATACACGTCCGCTATCATACCCAAGACTCATCATGCTCTCGACAGAAAATCAACAGAACTTGATAGAATAGTTATAGAGATATAGATATTGTCTTGCAATCTGGTGAAACGCCAGGAACCTAAAACATGTCAGAAACAGCCGTTAAACTTCATCAGACTGCTGCAATCCCCCCTCAGTGGACTGTCCGAATTTCCGCGACACCATAAATACGAACGCAGATTCTCCACTGCACCCGCTCCCAGGAAATCATCACGGAATTGTTCCCTCGCAACAATGGAGTCGTGCAGATATGTTCCCCCCACGACCGTCCCCTCATACTTAGCCATTAGCCGAGCTATGGAAACGGCATTCCTTATCTACAGCAAACCTCGCAGGGAACCGGTCCGGGAGCCTACGCTAACCCCTGCCCCTTCTGCCTGCTCATATTTCATACAGATCACGTCAATACGATTGGACTGCTCCTTCCTCCTTACTGCTGGATATCGGCCCTATTCTCTTTCCTCAGATAACATGGTTTGTTAATTGCGTGATGAGGTACATGAGTCTGATTAGGTATGCATCATCTAGTTCATAAGTCAGATCTTGTGACGCATGAGTTGGGTGGGAAGGGAAGGACCGATTCTGATTCCTAATCTAGAGTTATTGAGGAAACTTGAGAGGCTGAAGGTACCCCTGAGCCCCGTGCAGGGGCGGAATTACCTCCTCTCAGGACAACTCATGCCATACGGATGAATATGTCCGACAAACTGAAGCAGATGTGATCAGGAACTGCAGGATGGTGATCTGGACAGCCCTTCCACTGATAGGATCAGCTCTTCCTCTTTTCCCTTCCTTTCAGCCGACTTATGCAGCGTCCCGTGTATAAACAAGATCTGGCTCTTACTGGGGGCTGTTGTTGAATAACTGCATAATCCCTCTGCTGTCAATCCCGGCTCTCCCTCTCCTCTCCAAACGCTCTGTGTCATGCGCTTGAGATTTGGCATCTGAATGGTCAGGTGCGATCTGGTTTGCAAGAGTGGCATGAGGGAATTATACATCCCCCTTCACTGAGGGTTGCCAACCTATTTAGAGGATCTGTCCTTGTTGCCCTTTAGAGATAAGCCCCTCGGAGCGGGTTGGTCCGACCACACCTCATGGGAGCGAGGAGAAGGGTGGAGGGGTACGAACGAGGTTATAGGCTACGGGACATGCCTGTTTACCCGCTCCCTGCCCATCCTTCTCCTCAACTGTCTCCCCCTTCCCCTCGCTCGAACTTGGCAGATGTTGAGTCGATCCTAGACTAGACACGGGGTGGCCAGGATAGGCCGGATTTCGACAGAAGGCAGGCCGGACTCGAAATCTGCGCGTCGCACTGTCGATTCATCTGAGAGAGCGTCCTGACATATCCAGTTTTGCGAGAATACATGTTAGCAGCGGGTGACGCGGTCTAACCCCCATAGAGAAGAGAAAGAAGAAATATTTGAGCCGGGAGAGGTAGTTAATAGAGACGTTGTTGTCCAAGGGGTGAGAAAGAGACGAAATTAAGGTCAAAACGGAAGAGGTTGGGGGAGGGGGAGAGGTGTCGTTGTAGAACTTTTAGGGCGATAACATTATTTGGATGGGGAGCCCGTTTTCCGTGACCGGGATAGGATTTAGTAAAACGGAAGCGGAAGGAAAACGGTTAAAGTGAATTCCGTCTGGCGCCGTGAATCACGGATACGCGGGAGGCGCACCCAAAGGAGGTGGGAGCAGCGGGGCTGGTTGGGGGAGGAAAAGGACCACGATCTAAAGACTATTCAAGTATGTTTATATATGGACTATAGGGCAGAGGCACGTAGGAAAGTGTAGATAGCTAGTTACTCAACGTAGCTCAATTTAATACAGCCAAGCGTCCTTGAGCATCATCCGCACTTCCTCCCCAATCCGCCATGGCTTCGTCGAAAGAGGTCGAGAACCCCAAGCGGGACGACCTCCCCCGGGACTCCATAGAGAAGCACCATGGAGGCAAAGAGGTCAACGCCGCCTCCGTGACGCTGGCCGCGGCCATCACAGAGCAGAAGCCGAAGCCCTGGTCCAAGTCCATGCTCCGCCTCTATGCCATCATGACAGTGGACTACCTAATCTCTACAATCAATGGCTTCGGTACCTTCCCTTTCCCCGCTCTCTCGGCACTCAACCTCTGCTCCACGCCTGAACTAACTACCAGCCACCCCTCCTAGACGGTCCCTAATCGGCGCCATAACGCCATGAAGTCGTACTAGGAAAGGTTTGGCCTTTCGGGCGCCGGGTCCACTGCGGGGATCGTCTTCATCATCTACAACATTGGCCAGCTCGTCACCCTGCCGCTCACCCCCTGGCTGTCCGGCGACTACGGCCGGCGCATGGCCATCTTCGTGGGCTGCGCCATCATCCTGATCGGGACGGCCGTGCAGGCGCCTGCCAAGACCATGGGGCAGCTCATCGCGGGGCGGTTCCTGCTGAGTACTGACGCTGCGTTGGTGCAGGCCTTCGGGCCCGCGTACTCGGTAGAGCTCGCCCACATGGCATACTGCGGCCTTATGGCTGGGATGTCAGTGGCACACTACTCTCCACACGGGAACTTGCGCTAAACTATTCTACCGGTACAATAACTGGTGGTGGATAGGCAACATCCTAGCAAGCTGGAGTACGTACGGGACGAACCTGTGAGGGCCTCCGAAACCTTCCGCTAGCTTGCTAACTTGGCACTGACCAATTCCAGCCACTACGACAATGCCCTGGCATGGCGCGTGCCCACGATCGCGTAAGCCGCCCTCCCCGCCCTAGTAATGGTCATGGTGCTCTTCCTCCCCGAGTCCCCCCGGCTGGCTCATGTCCAAGGACCGCACCGAGGACGCCCTCAAGGTGCTGGCCGACTCCCACAGCGACGGGGACCCGAATGCCGCCATAGTACAGCTGTAGTACCCTAAGATTCTCGAGAACCGTGAGATTAATCCGTCTGATGACCGCTGGTGGGACGTCCGCGGGCTATTCTGGGACAGGCAAGCGCGGTACCGGATATGGACAGTCATTGGCATGTCGTTTATTGGACAGTGGTCCGGGAACAATGTTGTGTCATAGTAAGTTGGGCTCCTCTGGCAACCTTGGAACATGACCCTAACAGAGTAATACCCAACCTCATGGTTAGTAGTACTGAAAACCCCCTTCCCTTGCCAGAACGCCTTCCGCTGGATAGGGAGGATAGAAGGACGAGGCTAGCCCCGGCCTCTGCCAGCCCCAATTATCAAGAACGCCGGCATCGACAACACCGACACGCAGCTCCTCCTCAGCGCCATAAACCTCCTTGCTTCCCTTGTCGCTGCTGTGGCTGGCACCACCGTCCCTGACCGCTTCGGCCGCCGCCCTATGATGCTCGGCGCCCTTACTAGCTCTTGCTTCTTCTTTACCCTTCTGTGCGCCTTCACTGCCAAGTCCGACTCGAATAAAAACATGGCCTACGGCGTCATCGTCCCCATCTACCTGTACAGCGTGTGCTTTGCCTCAGGCATGACCCCTGCCAGACGCGCTACATTGTCGAGTGCCTGGAGAACAGGACGCGCGCCAAGCGCATGTCGGTCAAGTTCCTGGCGGTCAACATTGCGATGATCGTGAACACGTTCGGGATCGCAGTGGACATTGACGAGATCGGGTGGAAGCTGTATCTTGTCTATGTGGCGTGGATCGCAATCGAGATTGGGATCATGTACGTTTGGTTCCTAGAGACGGCAAAACGCTTGAGGAGCTGGCGGTCATTTCGAGGCGTATAATCTAAGGAAGGCGAGAGACTAAGGTGCATATCCGGGATGACGGGCATGTTGTTGAGATGGACAGTGACGAGAAGGCCTGAGGGGTTGAGAATGATGAGGGAGCCTGGCACTCACCCAGGGACGTTTATGATGCTTCGCGAGGGCTATTTCCCAACACTGCGGGTTATCAAGCTCAGCAGGGAACCCCCGTATGATTTGCGGCGAGTGAGGTATGGCAACTAAACATGGCTTTCTCCTCGCCATGACTGTACGTCGATTCTGCCCACTGCTTAGTGGCCATGTTTCTTGTTCTGGCTCGGTGGATTTTGTCAGGTGCCATGCACGGCGAGGCGTGAGCCGTGGCCGACGAAATGAGGTTAGATTGGGGGAACAGGGTATAAAGTGAGCAGCGGGTACAGTCGTGCCTAATTTGTTCCGAGTGATGATGCTGCGTCATGATTCCAGGAGGCTCAGACTTGATTCATGTATGAGATACGAGAGGGGGTTTGACTGCGGTTTCCCCTGCTAAGGAGAAGAGCTTCTCGGAGCTTGCGTTCTGTTGCGGTGGCGCAGTTGGAATGGAGCTTTCAGCGAGGGCGTTCCGCACAGCGTTGACTTCGATGGTTGGCTCTGTTCCCACGAAAGCCAAGAGCAGTTAGATTCCTTAAAGGGTTACATCCTCCTCAATGTGAATGAATCTTACTGTTTTACTCTTGTATTCACACTTCTTACTCAAATATTGCTGTGGTAGTAACTCTCCGTCGGCACAACGTAGGGCACGCATTGTAAGCAGAAACCTCGTCCTCACTCCGAACGTGTGGTTTCTACGCGGGCCACCTCTCCCCCCCCCCCCTCCCCAAAAACAGTCCCATGTGCGCGAGCATTGAAAGCCCGCCCGCAAAAGCCAACCGGCCACCGTTCTCCACTACTTTCAGGCCGTCGGATGGGATCTTGACAAAACGGGTTGAACATTATCACCGTCCACCGTACGGAGTCCGATCAAGGAAGTCGTACCGAACCGCGACTGCGCAAAAGCGCGAAAGCGCGAAAGTTACGCGCAGGCGACCGGTTGTGACACCATCACACTATCAATTGAAGTTCTCATTAGTTCCTAGATGACCTCCTCTCCTCCAGGCTGAGCCACTTGCCGCCGGTTTGGACTGTCATCCGCCATGGGGGACCAATCCGCCTTCGCCACGGAAACTTGAGGCCGGCTAGTAATGTCGTGCAACAAAATGCCTGCAGTTCTTACACAATGGGAAGTTTGTGTTCTCCCAGTGGGACCGTTTATCACCCCTCCATGGCAACATATTCCGGCCATAGACATGCCTCTGAGTTTCGTCCGGTGAATGTATTCTGGCCGATCCTGCTTCATTGGCACCCACTTCCATGCACGGCGCGACGCGCGAGGAAAGAACGCGTTTGGATGCCCACAGCCTGGTTCTGACAATACTACCTCAAAAGATGCTTGAGGGAATTTAGGATGTGAGAAGGGAGATTCTGTTCCCTCTTGTTCCGGCCCTCCTCGGTAGACTTGCGGCGGCCGTCCTGAATATTCACGACCCAAACACTTCTTCAAAATCGAACTACTTCAGGCCATCCTGCGCTCCGTTCATTACCTCGTCAGAGGCGACCATGTCTTCCGTGCAACCGAAGTTCGATGTTTCGCTACCAGGTGAATCGAAAGGAAAGCAACGAGAATCCAGGATGCTCGGTAGCAATAACAGCTCGCCGTCCCGTCAAGATGGCAGGACACTCCAACCGCGACGAACACGAGCCAATCCAGCCGTGGCGGCTCCTAATGGCGTGCCCCAGGCTACCCCTCCGTCTCTCGGACACCGAGATGGTCACGGAGCGTCCCACCGCTTTTCGGCCAGTGCCTCGCGAGGTTCTCCTAACGGCAACTCACCCCCAACGCGACAGGTGACCAGAACCACCATGGCAACAAGATCAAGAATGAGGTATAAGGGTGTAAATCCGTCGACCTCCTCCCTTGGAAGTCGCGAACGGCCAAGCCCCTCTCGAGAGGGGGTCCCGGGGCCGGCGACTAACATGCTGGGCGAGCCGTACGCTCGTTCGCCATCCCGGTCACCGAAGATACAAGCACTGGGTCGGCAATCGCAGCTACACCTGGTGGTCAGAGACTCCACGGTGTCATGCATAATCGAAGGCGAGCCCCAGAATAATGAGACGCGGGCGCTGGATGACACCGGCCATTCCGGCCGAACGTTCGTACTGAACGGAAATTTCCAAAACGTCCCTATCACCTTCTGCTGCCACAACTACCCGGCTGCCGGGATGTATAGATCGACAGCCGACCACGACGAGGGCACGGTACACGAAACCGACCGTACCGACACCGGCACTGCCTCTGATTCCGTATCCAGACCCGAAGATGTAGAGTCGGATGGCCAACCAGCCACACCCATGACGTCGCCAGACACTTCCGGCGACGAGAAGATCAAACTGAAGGCACGGGATCCACAACTCCCTCTCGAGGATCTCGATAAGGAATTACAGCATCACCGTACAGGGCATTGGTACTGGAGGGACCAATGCAGGGATCTTCGACAGGAACTCGAAAACCTCAAAAAGTCTCGCGAAATGGAAATCGAGGGTATAGTGAGAAAAAAAGAGGAAATGTTGGCGCAGCGGGAGGCCGAATCTATGAAAAGCCTGGAGAAGGAGACGGAATCGCTCCGCTCCCGGCTTTGTATGGCCACCGAAGATAACAACAGGTACCAGAAAGAAATCCTTGAGAATCAGGTCCCTATTTCTACGTTTGATGTATTCCGAGGCCGAGTGGAAACGATGGAGAACGAAAACGCGGGGCTCCGCCAGGCGCTTACGGATGCAGAGAAGAGACTGAATCAAGAGAACGAGACTCTACATAGCCAAGTCGCGACTCTACGCCAACAGGTGGAGACTCTGAGCCTACAGGTCGAGACCCTACGAATAGAGAATGGCTCTGTACGTCAACAGCTTGAGGAAAATCGACAAGAAAATTCCTCGCTACGTCAACAAGTCGACATAATCTCTAGACAACAGTCTGCCTTGGAGACCAGAGCTGGCATTCTCGAGAGCAGTCTAACGGCACTGACGCCTGATACGAGTGACCCGCATGTTCCCTCGCGACACGCTGAAAGAAACCAGCCCGACACGGGAGAAGGCGACGCCAATGGAGCGCTTAGGTCGGCCCCCGACCTGCTTTCACTGGCCATACTCCTTGGGGCCTACTTGGACGTATTGGTCCGGGCAGGTCGTGCTCTCACATCTTACCCTCCTATCTACCGTGCCAACGATCAGGTCTCCCAAGACCATGTGGGAGAACAGGCCCGACAGCCCCCTCCCGTCAAAGAGGACGGGGATAACTCGTCCTCTTACACCGGGTCCCCGGACAGCACTCTCGGTACAAGCACCACGGTCAGTTCGGATGAGCCACGCGAGAAGACTATGAGGCCGGAAATCGGGGCTGGGAAAGAAGCGGAACGTCCCGTCAGCCCGCCGCCTCCCAGGAGTCCTCCTCAACCGGATAGACCGCCTACTATACCTAAGTCCGCCGTATCGCCGACGCCAAGGCCATCATTTCCAAGGTCCCCCAAGTGTTGTCACGATGGCGTGAAAAAGGGCGGGCATGGCCGCCTGAGCCACCGCGACCGACCTGGGAAACCAGCCTTTATCCGGAAGAGCGACATGGTGTAAGTACTGACCACGCGTTCTAGATCTTCCAACCCAGACTGTCCCATTCCCACTGTCTTCAATCCCGACCACTCTGCGGCAAGAGAGCCTGTCACTTCCACTAACATGTTGCAGGTCAATCGAAGCAGGTTGGACGGCTGACCACCGTGGTAGGAAGAGTCGGCGGCACCTAGACCTTAGTGACAGTGGGATGTCATCTGAGATACGGAATTTGCTTCGCGTCATATTTCTCGGATGGTCTCTGGTAAACAGATTCCGCTCGTCTCTTGAGCCGCAAGACAGGCGTGCGCGTCAGAAGAAAATCAAGGAAGCGCCTACACGGAATCTTGAAAGTGAGCGGTCATTTTCGAACACTTCTCGATAATAGAACAAAATCTCGGAATAGAAAAGCTTTGAGGAATTAAGTAGGTGTCACTTCCTAAGCACTAGGACGGACCACAGCGTATACCTGCCGCAAAGTGGGGCGCTGTGCAACTCTGCACGACGGATTTCACGACTACCTTTTCACAAAAACAGACACAGAACGCCCATTTTTCCGTCGTCTCCCACAAGAGCTATAGCGAACTCGCCGCGGGAAACTGAGGGTCTCTGTTCCACAATGCGGCTTATAAACACCAAAACCCTCGAGCTGGAGGAATTTTCGACCTCCATGTTGCCCGCTACGCAATCCTCTCCCACACCTGGGCTGACGGAGAGGTCTCCCTCCAGGAATGGGCCGACCGCCAGAATCGGTTCTACAAGCCTGGCTATGTCAAGATTGCAGCTGCCTGCGCCCAGGCCCGCAGGGATGCCCTAGACTTCCTGTTGGTCGACACGAACGGCATCGACAAGACCAGCTCCTCCGAGCTCTCCGAGGCCATCAATCCCATGTGGCGGTGGTATAAGCGCTCAGCCGTCTGTTACGCCTACCTAGCCGACGTGCCGCGGGCGGAACTGGACACCTGTAAGGAGCTCAGCAGCCCATTCCGGCAGTCGCGCTGGTTTACGAGGGGCTGGACACTGCAGGAACTCATTGCGCCCAGCGTCGTCCAGCTTTTTTTGGGAAGACTGGCACGAGCTTGGTACCAGGGCGCAGCTAGCGATGGCCATCTCCGAGACGATGGGGGTGGGCATCTGGTGCCTCGTGCGTAGGAAGCACGAGAACTCGCTTCTCTGATACAGCGTCGCGCAGTGCATGTCGTGGGCCTCCCACCGGCAGACAACCCGCGCAGAGGACAGGGCCTACTCGCTGCTCGGTCTCTTCGACATATCTATGCCACTCATCTACGGCGAGGGCCAGGCGGCCTTCACACGACTACTAGAGGAGATCATCCGGAAGCACGCAGACCAGAGCTTCCTCGCATCGCGCCTGCAGTATCTCGAGTTTCTTCCGCAATCGCCAGTAGACTTCCGCTACTCGCAACACATTGAGGCTTCCGGGTCGCTGCTCCTGGCGCATAGACACCGGCCCCACCACGACCCATACCCCTTCCACTTAGCGAACACGGGTCTCCAGATGACGATTCCGATTGTGAGAACAATGGCCCGCGAGTTTGTGTTTGGCGTGCTGGACTGCTGGGACATAGAAACGGGGACCACGCCGACGCAGAGGGCTATCTCACGCGTGTGGATCCCACTTAAGGCAAGCGGCCACGCTGGTGTTAGGCACTATAGTCGCCTTATGTGGCCCTCCTTGTTCATCCCCATTCGGCTGCTGCCAAAAAAGAGGTACATGCGACGGTGTTGCAGAAAGATAAAGGAGACCAGGGTGAACAGGAGGATGAGTAAGGAGGAGGCGCCGAGCCAAAACACAAAGACGCTCCTGGGAAGAACTACATTGACTTCATTACCACTTCTATTTATAACGAGCTCCTAATCCAGAAGGCATTCGTCTCCCATATAAGCCCGCCCAAGTGGACGCGCAACCCGGCGGGGAGCCCCTTTTTGGTGTGTTTTCCCCGCGCCGGCAAGGACGGGGCTCGGTGATCACTGTTCTCTCTATCAGATCTTCCCTCATGTGGACGCCTCCGGCAAGGTGATCAATCCCCAAGGCGCTGCAAAGCTACCCCTGGTGTTCCCAACGAGGTGGAGTGACCGCTGGTATGAGGACGGTGTACGTGGAGACTCGGAGGCAGGGATTACTGTTCCCGGCGACTGTGAGGGTGACGAGTCTCGGAGCCATGGCGACGGATTTGCGACGGACCCGGTATAGCGCGCCCTTATCGTTATTGCGGATGATAAAAGTGCTAGTCAGACGACGTTCTCGGCCATCTGCCTGATCAACGTGCCTATTGAAGATTCCGAGCCGCCACAGCACGAACCACGATGCAAAAATAATTAGGGACTGGAGACCTGAGAATAAGATTGACCTATACTGGGATCGCTGCGTTGGAAGATGTAGTTGATCTTGGAAATACCATGCATAATATCCAGCCTTCCTGACACTGTCTGTGGCTCCCTTTCCATTGCCTCGCCGCTCCATAGTCTCTTAACTCTAGTAGCACCGGGAATGCTGGTCAGTGCTGAGAACTGGTTCGACTCCCCCTGGGCCCCTCGCCATTCTTTAGCCTATGGTTATTCCCTCTCCTCTCTTCCCTTGTGGTTGATAGACTTTTTGTGCTGCTTTCAGTAGCCCCCTTTTGCAGCAGAGATTTCCTGGAGTTGACCAGGGATAGACAAGCGCTAGTGCATCCACTGCCCAGCCCACTACACCTTGTATTCATTATTGTTTTAAACTCTCGTCTAGACAGTAAAGACAAGCGCAAGGTGAGACAATGGATGTAGCATTATGACCTAACACGGTGGTGTCAATGCTCTTAAATACACAACACCCGTCACGACTCTTTTGTCCCCGCCTCACCCACCACGGTACTATTCTCCCGCTGGATCGAGTCCTCTCTCGCATCAATCGACTCCGCCTCCCCATCACCTTCCTCCTGCAGAACAAGGTTTAAAAACATGCACATGAACGCCGTAACCACAAACCCTGTCTCCATAACGATCTCGATCGCATCCAGAAAACCCCTCAGGCTCGTGTTGTCCCCACTATATGTAAACACATGGTCGAAATACGTCGGCACCATCGTAGCTCCGTACCCAATCGTCAGTCCAGCTGTCAGGACAAACCGGTTCCGCCGCGTGAAGGGCACCCCGCGTGTGATAACCGCCACACCGGATACGGCGACGGCCGTAAATAGGAAGGTCGTCATCCCGCCTAGAACGGGCTTAGGTATCGCCACCAGACTGGCCGCAAACTTGGCGAACACGCCCATGACAATCAGGAAGAAGCAGCAGCAATACCCTGCCGTCCGATTTGCGCACCTTGTCAGCGCGATGACTCCATTATTCTGCGCAAAGCAGCTCATGGGCGTGATGGTCATGAGCGCTGCCAGCAGCCCGTTCACCCCATCGGCGAGGACGCCGCCCTGAACGCGGCTCTCGTAGATGGGGCCCTCGGTCTCGACTTTGGAGACGTCGCAGGAGGCGGTGATGTCGCCGATAGCCTCGACAGCAACGATGATGAAGACAGCGAGGGTGGGGAGAACGAGTGGCCCGTACACGGTTAGCTTGAAAGTATGGACCCAGATGAAGGAGGCGACGGGGGCTTGGTTGATGCCCGAGTTGTCAAAGTAGCCTGTTGCGGCCGCGATGATGCAGCCTACTAGTAGGCCAACAACGACACTGCAGCTCTTCATGATGGGCTGGAAGGTGTTAGAAACGAGTCTTATAATAACGGTATTCCGCGCGAACCTACCGCTCCGAACCTCTCGCATAGGATAATGGCCACGAAAACGGAGAAGCCAAGTCCCAGGAACTGTGCCGCTCCCCAGGGCAGCGCGTTCGGCGCCGTGACGTTAGGGCACAGCCGGAAGAAGTCAGTCGAAGGCTGGAAGCACTCCCCCGATCCACCACCCCAGTCCTTGAAACCGCTCTCGATGAGCTTCAGTCCGATGAGCAAGATCGTAGGCCCGGTGACGATGGGCGGGACGACGCGGAGGAGAATCTTGGGCGGGATGAAGGCGATGAGCATCTCGAGAAGGGCGCAGCAGGCCGAGGTTCCGAGGACTGAAGATCAAGTTAGTAAGGATGCGAAAGGGGGTGGGTCGGGCTGGAATATGACATACGTGCTCCGTATGCGTCAGGGCATGGTAGTCGTGACCCGTCATCGTTTGTCGGACAGAAACCGTTCGAGTACATCTGCTCAAAAGCGCTGGTAACGGCGCATCGTCAGCTCGCGGCCCAGCCGGAAAATAGAGTTTTCGATCAGCATACCCCTGCGCCACGGGGATCATAGTGAACGAGATGCCCACGACGGAAATAAGCCCCGTCCCGATGTAATACGGCGTCCTATAAATGTGAAATCTCGTGATCTGGATCATGGACAAAATTCCCGAGACAATAAGCGACGTCGAGACGAGGTATTGCTGCATATTGAGCGGGAGATTCACGCCACCCGAGCCGCCCATGATCAGCGGCGGAGTGATGATCCCCGCCAGCATGGCCAGCGCATGCTGGAAGCCCAGGAGCAGGGCAAGGAAGAGCGGCATGTTGTCGTTGAGGCCGAAGAACGGCGTAGTGAGCGAGGCCTTCTTCATGAAGGGGATGTTGGGCGTGAACAGGAAGGCGTAGTCATAGCTGCCGATTAGCCCGTTCCGCGTAAGGAACTGGCGACGCGCGCCCGCGATGAGGCGGCGGAGGGACCATCGTTGTCGTCGAGAGGGGGCGATCTGCGAGGGGCCTTGGTCTTCGTCCATCCTGGCAGGTGACGTGGCGTCAGGTATGGAATGGGAGGGGAATGGCCGGTATGACGGACGCGGTGGGATTGAATTCGGGGTTCGTCGATGGGAGGGGGTTCATGATTTCTTAAAACTTAATTGAAGCTCTGGCTGCAGGAGGCGGTGGGCATGTGCACGCTGCACACGGTCGGACAGGGTTTAGGGGCGCTCGAAACGACTGGGGAAGGAGAGGTACCAGGCCGATTTGGGGGCCGCCATTTGTGGGGACGGGGGCGAATATCTTTCCCTAATTCTGTAGCCACTCATTGGCGAGGTGACATTTGATAAACAGGTGAGCCTCGGAGCTAAAAGCTTGGAGAGGGGAGAAGGCGTGGAGGGCGTCCAGGAAGAGATAAGAAATCTACGTGGGTGACCATATCCCAAGATAGCGACAGCAAAAAAACAAAATGGGCTCAATTGAAGAATGGAAGTGGAGTTGGGCCCTCGATAAAAATTTGGAGAAGTTAAGGGTTCTCGCGGCCGGCGACGCTTCGTATGTTGTTTGTTTCCCTGCATCGACGGGTTGAAGAAGATCGGCGCAGTAGCCCTGCATACCGTGAGATTTACCGCAGCGGAAGATCCGGCATTCGAGAAGGATGCCGGGGCGTTTCCCGTCTCCCATATCATGCTATGTTTTTACATGCATGGTCACACGGCAAGCTTATCACTCAGAGGTCCTCATCCACAAGAGCCATATCTCTTGGCAGCGTCCGCCCCACAGCAGAAGATTGCGCTAGCACCCTCTGGGCCAGCAAGACTTCCGTAATCGGTGAATTATTCACCCAGGCTGAGGCTCGCGCACCATGTTTGATAAGAATGCCAGATAAGATGCCGTTTCCGCGCCTCCACCACGGGGACCCACAACAGGGTCTAGACACAACAACCGTCCCGAGTTGACGGGAAAGATTAATATAGAGACGCGCATCTCCGCGTCGGAGCGCGCCGATGATAGAATAAGGAGCCATGTTAGCGCGTGAGGCTGAGAGATTAGGGAACAGAAATTCCGCGCTGCCAGGCCTGACAAGCAGGAACCGAGACGCCACGGATCCGAACTGCCAGCTAAGTGGCGTGTGATTTACACCAGACGCGGGGACAGGGAAGCATGTCGGCGCGCTCCACGTTTGACTGGTTCGTTCCTAACATGCCGGGCAGCCAAACCAGCATGTTCAACTCACTACCTCCTTGTCAAAATACCCTCAAGGATGACGCAGGTTTGGTCGGCACGAAACAGGTGGCAAAGAGCTGGGATTGACACCATGCCTGCTCGTTCCATACTCTGGTTTGGGACCTGTCACAGCGGATCTGAGAGACACTCGCCACTGGAAGTGCATAACCCCCACGCCCCGGCTCTCCGACCCCACACTTGCGAGGAAAGAGCCGCGTTAACGCGGGGTTGTCCTGCACGCCACGCCCGCGGTGGTGGTCGGGACCGGCCGAAATGGGCTGTAAAGAATGGTGGCGTACCTGGAGACCCCTGAAGGTTGGCGCCGCTGAGCTACACCGAACTGAACGACACCAGACGTTTCGGCGGGTCGGATAAATGCTTCATCGACGTCGACTCCCGCTACCGTATTTCGCAAGCAGTGGCTTGGTTCATTTTGTCGCGCGGTACGGCATAGTTGAGAACTTGGCGATAACTCGTCTCTCCATCCCCGGCTCGAACAACCCGTACTCGTCTCTTTGTCAGGTGCCCTATCCAACACTCTTCCGGTACGTGACTGCCCACGCATGACCGACCTCTAAAAGATTTCCAGGATAGGTCTGAACTGTCCATAGTAACCATTCTGAGTAAAACGGTGTTATATGACCATGAAGGCCACAGCGCGACGGCAGAAAAGATGAAGACCCTTTTAGGGTACGACCATGTATCGAGGCCCTCATGCTGAGGGCGGCCAGACGCGAGCCAGCAGTGATGTTTTGCCGATTAGCTCGTCTTTCTGGGAGGATAGAGCATGCGGTGCTATAAGCGCTTGGGGTACTGTCGAGGGGGGTGAAAATGGCAAAGAGGAAAGAAATGCGGATTGTAGTAGACTCGGAAAAGGCGCTGCGGAATTATCTCGAGTCCTCAAATGCGGGCCGTGGGTTCCCAGTTACGAAAGTAGGTCAGTCATCGTATATATTGGTGGGATGAATAGTAGTGAGAAGTCGTACAAAAAGGTCATGCACGTTCATGTCATCGAGCCGGAAGGCGACCCGCTACTCCCTCAGCCACCTAAGACGAGTACTGGACCAAGTGGGAGTCGTAGCGGCCAAGAGCTCGGCAGCAGAATCAACGGAGGTCGAGCGTCGAGCGCTGTTAGCAGACAACCCCGAGGGTGTTACCTGCTTGAGCCAAACTGCGCAAAACCGGCAACAAGCGAAGTAGAAAAGCCCCGCATGTTGTATGAAACTGCTTTTCCGGGGATTTTGAGGGGCTGAGCCTCTTGTTGTCGTGGCGGGGTGACGTGCCCCAGGCGAAATACGACCGCCCCGCCCAAACAAACAGCCTACCCCCAAGGGAAAACTTACGAATCAGGATCCGAGAGAAAGGCGCTAGCGTTTCTATTTATGCACCACCAATCGAAACCGACGTGGCGTCGCTAAAACGCGATCACTCGGCGTTGGATCCGGCCGCTTACCCTGATCCTTGGCCATTCCAAGAGCGAGGAGCTGACGAAACCCTGTGCGAGGAATGCGTGCGGGCGAGACGTTCGACGAATTGGTTTCGATCACCCCATCGGGTTTCATGGGATGGGATTAAAGACATCCCGGCCTGCTCTCTTTTGGAGGTTTCACGGGGATTTTTTGACTTGTTAGGAATCTCCCTCACATTGCGCCTACTCGACTTCCCACGCAAGTCGACCGTACATAAGAGCTGGGATACCACAGATAGTCCAGTATTCCTAGAACAACCGACAACAAGGGCCAAGCACGATGCGTCTTCCGTGGAAGGCTCGCGCTGCAAAGGCGAAACTCCCTCCCGTCGAGCGGGCAAGGCGAAAGGTTTATCGGTGGAAATGGGTGCAGGTCGGAGCTCTCTTCATCAACACCATCGTCGCGGCGGCTGTGGCTGGCTTGCTTGTCTCACGGGACGTGGGTGTAGCAGGCGGCGTAGTGGTACCCATCATCATGGTAAGAAGCCGCACGACTCACGATCCCCTGGTGACGCTAACGCAACTTTCTCATCCAAGGCCGGCGTGGCGCTCCTGGTTACCGGCATTATGAACTGGTTCGGTCGCTATGTCAATGGATATTGGCATAGATGGTACGTCGTCTTCGTCATTCTAGCGGACATGGCATGCATCGGGACGCAGTTAGCCGCGTTCATTGTCCTTACCGTGGCGAGGCTTCCGGTGGACTGCACGGGGTTGACCCCCATCTCCTGTAAGTTCGACTTACCTCGCTCACTGTTCCAGGTCCCCGGAGGCTGACTTGGTAAAGACCACCCAGATGATCCCAGGAACAAGCCCGAATCCGGCTACGACACTGTTGGCTTCGGGAAGCCAGATGAGCGTGGGGAGTTGGACGGGTATTGCCATGCCCCGCGGCTCTCCTGGCTGATATCGATCCTCCTCATGTATGCATATCCAATATCCTCAGCGGACATTAACATCCGGGCCTAACGTTCCCTTTTATAGTGTATCTTACCTTCACACCATCGGCTGGGCCATCCGCCTGTTCGTCGCCCTGAAGAGGAACAAGAGGCAAAAATGTGAGCCGGAACCCGAGAGTCCACCGGCGGAGGGTGATACCCGTGCTTCACCACCGGCCCCCGCTCCGACTCTCCCAAGATACCATATCAACGTCCCGGTGGGCCCGCGCTCGGAGACACCTACGAATCAGATCGAGCCGGTCTCTCCGCTGTCTGTTGGTGTCCCGACGCCTGTGAATTCGCCACCGCCATACGAGGAAGACGGGAGCGGTGCGGTGTTGGCTGATAAGAAGCGGAGGTTTGGGGGCAGGAGGTGATGGCTAACGCGTGTCGGAATGCTGAGGGTTACGAAGGTGGAAGCGGTAACTTTTCAATCCTATGACGAAATGAAACGGATACTATTCAATGGCTGTTAGTAATTCTTCATGTGCTAGGAGCCGCTGTTGTACACCTGGTTCTCAAAGTATCCCCGGTTTCGGCGAAGTAAGCTGCAGACGGGCCAAGAGACGGCGTGAACTTACTAGTGTGTAGTGTGCATCGACTTGGACAGTCCTCCCCGGAACTCAAGCCAGGTAGCATCTATGATTTTTCGCCACATTTTATATCAACCCGCAGGCATCCTAGATACGAACCAGGACGTCAATAACGTGGACATGGCTCCAGTGTGTCCAGTCCCTTGAATTATCTCTCACTTCCAATCCCATACGGAACGTTCATCTGCACGCAGCTTTCCACGTACGAGGAGAGGGTGCCGTTTATCCCCCATTCCCAGTATCCGGCATTGTAACTGGAGCTGGAAATTGTCCCGACGGGAGGAGAGCAAGCACTGGACGTTGAATAGGGTGGATGATGGAATGGAGGTGTCTGGATAAGATGAGGGGCCAGAGACCTTCACCGAAGGCATTGATTAGTCTGTTCGTGTAGCCATCACCAATACCCCGGGTCAAATACTCACTGGTAGTCACAGAGGTCGACCGTAGTCTTGGACAGAGAGAAGTAAAAGGCCATCTCCCTCAGCCGCCGGCCGTGGATGGAAACTACACGTGAAAACATCAATCAGCTAACGACAAAATGTATTCCGACAGGTGAAGAATGAGAGAAGCTTACAGGACCGGGGACTTCCACTGATTCTGTTGGCAGGTCTGAGTCTGAGGTGACGATATTTAATGAAGTCTGGCACTGCGTCCATCGCACATAACACGAAATGCGAAGGAGTCGATACTCTGGCGTCGAGGAATCAGAAGCGATACTCGCGTGAATTTATTCTCGACAATGGTCACTGTTGCTTTTTATGTCATGATTTACGCGTCCATTCGCACGCGTCGTGAAGGCACCTTACTTTTGCTGAAAAAGCCATCCTGGACGAATAATAAAGCCCCATTAAATTTCAATCGCCCTGTTGACAGAGAAGACTGCCTTATCTTGTCGTCCTATTCGTCGGCAAGCGTGATAGCGGTGGCGTATTCTCCCCTCCTGATTCTTCCAGCATGCCCCAAACTTCGTGGTAATGACATCCCCGCGAGCATATGCTAGCTAGCAGCATCTGATATGACTCCCTAGGGGATTTGGTGGAGCTCGTACAGCGAAAAGCAAAGACATTGCATCCTGATTGGTCGGCATCGTATTTTGATGGTAATGGGCAAGGGATCAGCTACGACCCCCTCTGCTTGGATTGTTCTTCTTTCATGGTCAGACGCTCCCATTCCCCCTTCACTTGGATATGGCACTGGGAGTCAGAGCGCCGGCACGTCCCCGCCCGTGCTGGTATTGTCTTGTCCCGTCGATTGTTCCCCGGCAGGAAGAAGAGGGTCGGCGAGGATGGGCTTGTTACCAACAAACCACTCGCGGCCTCCAATGCAGTGTTGAGCACGCTGAGGACGCGGCGAGGCTTGTTTTGCTCGCGCTCGATAGCGGAGGGGAGTTTCTGATGGTGGAGCAGACAGCACCTTTGTGGGAGGTCTTGAGTTAGCAAGCTATTTCATGTCGAAGGGCAAAATACAGCCTGAGTGGGGAAATGATGGGGGTTTGATCAAGAACAGGATTCGGGAGGGGGATGACGTTACCATGTACCCTGGCCGTAATAGGGACGCTGTCCACTAATTTTTGAAAAGGAGCCACTCACGGTTCGCCATGCGTCTTTGGTGTAGGAACGTGTAACTGAGCGTCTTCTCAATATCGTAGACCTCGTTCCAAGTACTGGATACTGGCGCCGGTCCCGCAGAGTGTGATACCAGTTTTTAGGTTCACAAACGCTGAAATTGGGCTCCTGCGAGACGCTTGAGCTCATCCAGTCCACGACAATATGAACCGAGGCTATAGTTTGGGGGTTCCGAATCGTACCTGGAGCATTTGAGGAACGAAGGTTCCTTGATATCGCTGAATTTAAAACGATGTTATCCCGAAGGGCACCACAAGTTCAACGAGCACCAATCCCCACCTTCCAACCATTAGTGACGTGTCTCAGTTTCTAGAGGGGCGGGGAAGCGGCTCTAAATAGAGGTTCCAGTGTTAGTGCCTGGTGCTCTACGTGATACCCGTGGGCTAGCAAGGTTGATGCTGAGCAACCAATTTTGAAAAGGTCAGCTCACGGGTAAGCCAGTCAATCATTGGGTTGAACATGGTCGTTTGGGATGGTAGTTGAACTTTACGTAGAGTTCGTAATGAAGAGTAGTTTACTCATGGCTTAGTCGAACGTCTGAGAGGCGAGGGACGCCGCCAGGGCAATACATAAAAATGTATCAATGTTTATGGGTGCTTGCCTATGTACCCGGCACCTGTGACTATCTGGTTCGCGCCTTCAAGCCTTATTCCAGAAAGGCTCTTTCTTGCACCCTTGTATATGTGCCATCGTACACTCTTAGCGAATTGGGGTCAGGAGGCTTCGCCAACCTTATGAAATGCTCACGAGGCACTATGTCGAGCTTACGGGTTATGCAGAGTAGGGTTATTCACACCGTCGCTCACAAGATATGTGTTTAAGTTAAGATCGGTTTCCAGCTGTACCCTACAGTAATCTACAGATATATGAGGTCGAGATTGCGCGCTGGGTTGCCCTTACGTGTGGGGGCCTAAGGGGAGCCTTTGGGATAGCAGATTCCGTCTCTGACTGGATCCGGACGGTTCGGTACTTGCCAATTCACTAGCATGCATCCTTAAACCTGCGTAATTTATTTGAGAGAGTAATATTGCTCGTTCAACGTGAAGTCCGCATTGTTTGCCTTGGCAAATCACGTCGATGGTGTCTGATGGGACGGATGGATGCATACGAGCCAACATATGTAAGCAAATCAGATTAGCGTTGGATGTCTACCCATCTCATGATCTTTTAATAGTAGTTAAACTATTAGAGAATACCCAGCATCGTAGGGCGAGGGATATCCTTTATGGGAGTGTGTTCCACGAGTAAATAGTGACGGTATAACCGACTCCTGCTCCTCGTTTGCTCCCCCGGTTAGGGTTAGGGTTAAGGTTATCCATGAGTTGCATAGGCTTGATTTGTATAGTATAGAGTTCTCTTTTTCTCCATTTGACTTCCCTTAATCTGTACTTTTATTGCTACCATAACGGCTATGACGGCTCTACTTTCCGATATGCCGATGCTGTGGTGGCCCACGGAGTATATATCATGACGAAAACCTTTCTTCATCTTTCAGCTCGGAGCAACCCGTTCGCCCTTCAAAAGAGGACCAAAACCGACGTCTGTCTTCAAAGAGAGACAGAACCGGAATAAGCTATACGGAACGCAGACTGATATTCATGTCATCTTATAAGAAAGCTCCAAAGCTCTCCATGCCATCCAAGGCTGCATCAGAACCGGATGGCGGTAGGAAGAGAGCCGCACGTGATATCCTGTGGCTGGTGGTAGGCCCAGTGGCCAAAGCTGCCATCAAGCGGAGGTGGAGGTAGGAAGACCCATCTTCTGCAGAAACCCCCGGCAAGTTAGGGTTTCACTCCTTGTATTAACGTTTACGAACCACATTCTCCTGTCAGCTCCCACCACTTTGTGTCAGTAGGCCAAGAATTGGTATCCCTAACGGATAGGATCTCCCTGTCAAATATCAAGCTGGTGCGTCTCATACTGGCTCGAGTTGAGTGAACTATCTGTTCGCCTCAAAATACCGATGCTACCCGGAGACGGTAGCCCCGTCTTCCCATATCCTGAGGTGTACAACCCCGGAAACAGCGTTTCCTAGAATGACCGGGGTACCGCGCATCCCGTATATCTTCAAACCCTTCTATCCTGTCTGCACGACAGGATTTTATCGATGGGCTCCCGAGTTGGACGAATCATCTCACTCTAAGCCACTAGAGGTAACACAACTTGCCTGAGCCTCACTGGTGCAGACTTGATCTTGACGGGCAGTCCCCCATGGCCCTTTCGTAGTCGGGATTGTGATCAATCCATACAGGTAAGCCGCATCAATCACGTATCATCATACCTACGTACGTTTCGAGCTATGCAACGTCGGTGTTTGCTCAACAAATGCAACACCAGACAATGAATGGAGCCTGCATGCAGTCTACTCTCAAGACGTCACGGATGATTATCCGGGATGTTCCTTGTACAACGCGGTAACTCAGCTGGAGAGAGAAAGAATGTCGCTGGTTGTACTGTGCAATCGTGAAATTATGACTCCGCTGGCAGGCTGAGTATTGAATCTTCTCAGCCCGGTCAGCCCAGATAGGAAAATCCATCGTCCATCAACTCACGGTGCGCGTCCAGGCGTCCAATGCACCCCGCCACATCATGGGGAGGCTTCCCATTCGGATGGCGGAGCAGAAGTGCTGGTGAATCGTGGCTTGCAGACTCTGCAGGATGCGGGAGCCCAACGGGACTTTCGGGTCATGGTGATGATCACCGGTGCCACAATACGAGGGCAGCAGCCGGGCCTGATGATCTTCGATCAGACACTTCCGATTCTATGGGGCTGGGTATGGTGATCTTCAAAGATATCTGAGCAAGATGAGCTGGTGGCTCATTGCACTGAGACAGTTGGAGATTAGACTTGTGGTAAATGCGTTTTGAATTTCAGTCGTCATTCGAAGAAGGAAAGTTGAGACGAGATACATTATTTGCCACCGGTGTATACCTGGAAATGATTTCTGATCATGCGTGGTTGTTTTTTTCCCGCAAACAGGTATGGGTTGCTTTTTCTTGTGGTGACAGGAAGGGCTGAGAGACATACACGAATCATGCGCGCTCCCCTGCAGCCAATATGCAAGAGTGCTGGATCGAAGGTGGGGAAAGCTGGGATTAACGTTTTAGCTACAGACCCAAAGCTCGGAAGAGAGCTCCGGACGCCACATCGAGCAGGGGCGGGAGCTAATGCCTGCGTCGTGTTTCCCCCCAAAGGTGGTCGGAAATAACGGTGTTTCAACGCGGGTCCCAGCAGCAAGTCGTTTTGGGGGGCCCGATTGTCCTGGAATGAGAAGGGAGACCCGGGGCTTTCATCGATCTCAGGCTAGATCTGCCGAGACGCAATGTTTGATGCTTGAGGAGACCGGAGGCCCGGTGGGGGCATGCGGTTTAGTAACCAGAGACGCCACGGTGAATAGTGAGACCGCTATGCTGGTTCTGGCAATCCGGGGTTGCTTTGTCTCAAAGCCTTTCCCTGGTTCTGGGCTTAGGCCTCCGGTGCCAAGCGCTGAGTGAACTGGCATGCATGAGCTAGAGCAATAGCCGATATCGATGGATCGGATACAAGTCGCCCGACAGTTAACCGTAAGGTCAGTGGGGACGCCCAGCTGATCGCGAGACGGGATCTACGGTCCGGCACTAGGCCCGGCATTTGAGCGCTTGACGCGCCTTGCTTTGCCTGCCACTATGCGGAGATTGATTAGGGTCCAAGTCTTGCTTTTGTCTACCGGTAAGCCCCCAGTTCCTGCATACCCGCCCGCTCCGTGCCTGGTACGAATCACGTTTCTTCTCCAATCGTCACATTGGGATCGACCTCACTTCGGAGATGGGACAGAAAACTGTGGTGCAACTCTGGGCTCATATGCGTCGTGATGGGCGCGAGACAACTGGCTGGGTTGTCTCGTGGGACGGACCTAGGCCGGGCTGAGGGACGACTCGTGTGCTCGCCTTTCCAGTTATGTTTGCTTCTTAGAGAGTGGCGGTATTCGAGAGGGCCGGTGATTCGGGCCTTCTCCATCTCCAGCCGACGAGAATAACGAAGGCGAACGGACTTAGTAAAGATATCGACTTCAATGGGGCTCAGGGTGGCCTCGAATGGATATAAAAGGGGGCCTATCCCCTTCCTCTATCGATCTTTTTTTCCATCATCAACACAACAACAACTTCCACTTTACAAACAAACAACCTTCCAAATCTCTTTCACAACTTCTTTTTTTCGGAGCCACTCCAAAAAAACCATCCCAACCTTCAAAATGTACGCCTTCGCTACCATCGCTTTCGCCCTCGCCGCCACCGCGGTCGCTCTCCCCCAGCAGGGTCAGGGCCAGGCCGGCCAGAAGGGTCAAACCTCCTCGGTCACCGTCGAGCAGGCCCAGAACCAATGCAACGGCGGCAACGCTCAGCAGGTCTCCTGCTGCACCAGCGAGAGCGAGGACGGCCTCCTCTCGGTCCTCGATGACCTCTCCATCCTCGGTGGCCAGTGCCAGCAGATCAACATCCCCATCGCCATTCTCGGCTCCGTTCAGTCCAACCCCGTCCAGGAGTTCTGCTCCGGCAACCAGGTCGCTTGCTGCCCTGCTGGCACCAGCGTAAGTAGTCCCTCGAATTTCCTCATTTCCCAGCTTCCATATACTAACAGGCTTACCTAGGGCGCTTCTACCGGCTGCACTGCCGTCTAAGCACTTCCCGGCGGAGATCATGGCTCTACCCACTTGGTCCTGATGCCGTGATGCGCTTACCTTCCGGAGCAGACAAAGCGGTTCGCAATGGTTGGGATGTCACAACATTTTCGTTCTGATAATACTTTTAGGTAGATTGGCTTTTGGATAATATAAATGGTGGCTCGAAAACTCTCTTCCCCTTGAAGCACCTTGTCAAATGTTCCTATTCTCACGTGAAATGCGCCCGCCTGCGGGATCACGGGAAGGGCTTTCTCTTGCGGAACCCAACTGAGCGCTCTACCGCGCTGCCGAAAGGAGACCTTCCAACACCCTCCCCGCGTACTTTACTTTCCGAGTACAAACTTGTCTGTACTAGTGAGTTGGTGGCATGTCCTAGAAGGATGTCATCGCTGGCACCGGAGTGCGTACAGATGTAAAGTATACTACGTCCTACACCCCGATCTTCAATGAAGGGATACTCGAGGCATTCGTCAAAGACGAGATAGAGGTTCCGTCGTGTAAGTTCGCTAAGTGCAATCCCATGTACATGTCCTTAGGTTCGGCCTGCCTGATTATTTGGACAGAATCGTGCTCAGAGACTTTGGGTCCGCCGTGGGCGGTAAGACCGCCGGCATCAGACCTACTTGCGCGGGGAGTCCGCAGTAGGTCTTCTTGGAGCACGGACGGTGAATTTGTGTGGGCGGGCAACTCGTTCCTTATAATGTTGGGCGTAGTTGCGGACCGTGCTAGCATTGTTTGTAGGCCGACGGATCGCAGATTTCCTGATCCCGCGGGGAACAGCCTAGATAAGGCGGAGCCCATCCTCACAGTGGGGAATAGGACATCTTTGATTTGGGGAGGTGGATGCTGGCGTGATGACGAATGGCGGACAGAAACACGTAGGAAATTCTGGACGGCCCGAGGCTTGACACTCGGGAGATATCTGATTAAAAGAACCCCTTACGGGCTTGTATTTAGTGTTCGGGAATCTCGGTGAGCTGCATGTGGTGTAGAGGGCTCCTGGTCGTCAATACTTGATATGCGAGGTACATTAGCCCCCACAGAGAAAGGTTCGTTTGGTTCCGCGTGAAGATCATGCGTGGCATCATTCGTCGGGAGGTAGATCGCCTTCACTGGTGTACGTGTTGACGCTGATATTCACCAGCCGCGCGAGCGCCTACCTACAACAGTTGTAATATTTGACTCGCCCAGCCAGTATTGGAACAAGAAATCGATTATTACTTGGATGTCAAGCCACGAACGAACATCCGGTTCGAAAAATCTCCCCATATAGAAGTGTGGAAGCACATCGTATTCCCATCCACCATTGGTCTCTACCTAAGTGCACTTCCGGGGGTATGGAGTTCAAGGAGTTTTCCAAACTTGCGTGTGCTCTATATCACCAGTCCGGGCCGAGGCTACGGCGATGTTTCCGGAAGGGGTATACGTCAAGTCAATTTCATTGACGGGAATAACCCATGGTTCCTTTCTCCCCACGGTGAGCTTGTGCCCAACGTACAGGACCACGAATAGGACAGTCCCGATGTAAGCTGTCAAGAAATCCGAGACACTCCATTGACCAGGAAAGAAGACGTTGAAGCCGTTCAAGAGCCCGACGACAACACAAAAGGTGATGCAGAAATAAGCGCCCGGTCTTCCACAGATGGAGCGATAGGGCAGTGTCTTGCGGTCCACTCCTTGGGCTTCAAGGGCCTTTCGGAATCGCAAGTAGGTAGACGATAGTAGGATCCAAGAGAAGAAGGAGGCCATGTTGATCATGTTGACGAGCCAGTTGAACACCACGCCGGAGCTGGAGCTAACGTTCAGGTACGCCAGGAGAGTTATCACGGCGCAGCTCGTCACCCCCCAAATAGGGACTCTCCACCGGTTGGTCTTGGCAAAAATCTTGGGCGCGTTGCCCGCCACCGCTAGGGAGTATATTGAGCGAGAGGCCAGGTACATGTAGACGTTGCCGGCGGACCAGGCAGAACACAAGATGATCGAATTAACGATGTGGTCCAGGACATTGATGCCCGCAGTCTTGATGCCGATGACGAAGGGTGATGAACCGGCTCCGGCGCCGCCTGAGACGAGCTCAGGGGCGTCCGATGGGCAGGTCAGCGTCACTCCTAATATTGAAATCACGTAGCAGACGACTAGGCGTCCAGTGAAGGCTTTCGCGGCCTTGGGGATTGTTATCCAAGGGTTCCTGGTCTCGCCACCGCACGTCGCCACCATCTCGGCAGCAAATGAGAGCTGGAGGAGTTAAATAGTTAGCTTGTTTACTCAACGATTACGGACGAGTGTACTGTTGTGGAGGGGTGTTTGCTGTACTGTCAAAAGCAGGGAGAGGGGGGTTCCATACAGGCAATACAACGCTGACAATTACACCGAGGAAGCTCACAAACACTCCTGTGCTTCCCTCGACAAGCCAAGCATTGGCCGGGCCTGGGTCATGCCAGTACGTGAAACCAATGCGATCACCTGACGGTCCTCCTCCAGCCGCCAGAACGACGGCCAAAATGATCAACCCCGCAAGCATGGCAAGCTTGAGCGAGGAGAAGGCGAACTCAGCCTCTCCGGAGTTTGCAACCGGTAAATAGTTCAGGCCGACGATAACAACCAAGAAGACGGATATGAAGACGGCGTCGTGGACCGGGGGGTTCCAGTAATGGATGATGAGAGTGGCGACAGTGATCTCGAAGGGGACCAGGATCGAGTACGCGTACCAGTAGTTCCAGCCCAGGGCGAAGCCGAACGACTTGGAGAGGAAGCGTGTCGCGTAATAGTCGGGTGCTGCGCCGTCTAGGGGCATGAAGGTGGCCATCTCGAAAAGGAGGGTGGAGAAAACCCAGACCATGAAGCATATCGCGACGAAGCCCGCGAGGGTGAGGGCCGGACCACCTCTGCTCAACGTTCGGCCGCTGCCTACCAAAAATGCAGTTCCGACGCATCCTATACATCAAGCGGCATTGTTAGACAGAGGACTATTTTCCGAGGCGGGCGCGAGACAGGGCATAGCACTGGCCGTCTCTCTCACCTCCTATAGCAATCATGTACAAGTGTCTCGATTTGAGCTTGGTGTGTGAGCCAGTCGCGCTGGTTTCGACGACCCGGCCGTCAGAGACCTCAGCCGGTCCGGCGCTTTCTACATCCTTCTCTGACATTTGGTCGTTGTGTTGTCTTCTCACGTTTTTTCAGGTCGGTAGTAGCGTAGGTCTGGTGCCCTTCTTCTCCTCGGGCTGGGATGGACATTTAGTTGTGTGGCGATGGAGGATTGCTTCTGGGCCGTTTGCCCATGGTTTTGTATTAAAATCGACGATAAGGGCACGGGTGAAAGGTGCTGCGGCCATCGAACCTTGTCAAAGTAATACGGGCATGTGGATGTTCCCCTGCAAAAGCTAATTATAGGGTCAATTGTCATTTTCCTCCAGCACTTTGAATGTACCTTTACACTGGGCTAGGAAAGGATTGGCATAGAAGCCACACCGAAGCCATAGCATGTACAGTTCAGGCCCTCTTCTTGCCAAGAAAGAGCGGGGTTTTTTTGGGGGGAGGAAACCAACGTCATACATCCTGGGATGGGTATCGGTATGGCTTGGTGTCCAGCAGATAGGCCAAGTCCCGGGCCAATTCTAGGAGGCTGCCAGATTGGAGATAAGAGTCCGGGGAAATGGGGCAGCCGCAGGCATGCGGGACCAAAAATGCGGGGATGGCAAGGGCTTGGGTCATCGTTCACTCGTCCCCACTCACCACAGTGGGCAAATCACACGGGAGATACCGCCGTCACGGAGCGTCTTTGAGGTCGAACCAGCGTATCGGGCGGCCATGAGCGCCCCTGGCTGGAGGTGCAAACTTTGGCTTCTACGGAGGAGGTGGCAGGGGGCCCTTAAAAAACTGGATTCTTGAGGGGTTGTGAGCGCACTTGACAGAAGGGCTCAACCCGCACACCACGCGTCGTCAGCTTCCCTGTTCGAGGTACCGCGTACGGTACCTACACAGTGGCAGCCCCTGCCTAATCGAGTAACGTGGAGTAACATCGAGGCTATCATTGTGGGGAATGCAGCAGACGTGAGGGGGGGGAGCTAGACTTGGCAGGAGGATGCAAGTTCAGTCACACCCGGCGTATCGGGCGGCCATCTTTTTCTCGTGGCGAAGATAAGGGGCATTTGCCCCACCAGGACCTTCCCACCTGCGCACCTCCGAAACTTCGAAACTGATCATTTGTTATATGCACACTCACATACACCATGGATCAATCCGCCGGAAGCGCTGACCGCCCAATACGCCGCCGCTTCGCGGTTGATGGCCGCGTCCGCTCGGGCTGCCTGACTTGCAAGACCCGCAAGAAAAAGTGCGACGGCCAGGTCTCGGCCCAGGATGGCCGGTGTCGGTCCTGTGTTCGTCTAGGGCTCATATGCGAGCAGCAACCCCTGCGAAAAGTGCCACCTCTCCCACCGCGGAGGCGGGTTAAAGTGGGAGTCCAAGATGCCACCAGCCCGACACCGTCTGAGAATAGAAATACATGCGGCAGTCGAGCAGGTACCACGCCACCAGGTGATGATAGCGGCGGTGACTCGGCCTCACGACCGACGGGATCCCCGGCATGCGACACCCCCTGCGACCCGGCCGGCGACCCGGCCCGCTCGCGCTTATGGGGGGGCCTAGAGCGTATCCTGCTCAGGTACTTCCTAGACCATGTGGCTCCCATATGCGGCATCCTGCAGCAAGACGGCACCCGCTTCTGCTCGGTGCTCCTCCCCATGGCCTTCATCGATACGTCGCTCCTCCACGCGCTCTTCTCCTACGCTTCCGCTCACCTGGCCCATTTCGACGAGGCCTCGGGCCCCACTATTCCGGTAACAGCACAAGATCGTCTGGAGTTCGAGAGGCAGGTCACCAGGGGGCTGGCGGGGGCAATCACCAGGAACGCGGTTTCTGAAACTACAGTGGCTAGCGCACTCGTCACCAGCACCGCCGAGGCCATTGGCGGAGACACCTCGCGTTGGCTGCTCCACCTACAAGGCGCGGGCCATCTCATTAACCATTTAGGCCCATCCAAACTTCTCCAGACGACTGACGGGACGTTTCTGCTCCGGTACTTTGCGTACCACGATATAATGGCTTCGCTGAGCACCCGGCGGCGCACTATGGTGGACGGCGTGTACTGGGTCCAGGACGTCAACGCTGCCGTCCGCTCGGGCGACTCCTTCGTGGGCCTAGGCCACCATATTTTCAGGCACCTGGCCGAGGCCTGCAACTTCATCGTCGACACAGAAGATATCAGCTTTTCATCGTGCGCGGACCGGCGGGCGCGGGAAATCCTCCGGGCTGAGGACATGGCGCAGGCCCTCCGCCTGCAGGACCTGCACATACAGGTAGATCCGGGCGAGAGTCACACCGACGCGCTAACCCATCACGCGGAGGCCTTCCGCTTCGCCGCTCTCTTTTATATCTACCGTCATCTCCTCCGCTTCTCCGATACGGGCGCCGTTTATAGACTACGGATGCAGGACTGTGTCAGCCGGATCCTCCACCACGTCGCCCAAGTCCCGTCCAACCTATGCTTGGAGATCGGGCTCTTATTTCCACTATTCATGGCTGGGATCGGGGCTGGCGACGATTCCGGTACGATGGAGTATGTTCGGGACCGCCTCACGGGTATCGAGACTTGGACCAAGTTCAGGCACGTCGCGAGAGCCCGCGAGCTGCTGCAGATGCTTTGGGATAGTGGCCGTACAGACTGGGAGGTCATGCTGCGTGAGTTAGATTGGAATTTATCTCTAGCCTAATACTCCGAAATGTAAAACTTCATTGTATAAAGAACAGCCAGAAGTTTTCCTTTTCTGCGACACCAGAATGTCCTATACACTACGTTTTTAGGGCGAGCGTCTTGATAGGTTGGCGCTATTAATCGGTGCTATTCCTAGCTCTATGTAGGACCAGTTAGGGTAGAATAGGTGCGTGCATACACTCCGTGTGACTTGCCACCCGGTCCAAATTACTTTGGTGGATAGGGCGGTATTTCTGGCGCGTGCCGCGGACAGTTGCCAACTTCAGACTAGCCGCACTGGATCCTCCCGTCCGCCCAAGTCTCTCCATGTCCGTAGTGCCGTGAGGGTCCCCATGGAAAAGCGGAAACTGCATTAACGAAGAACAAGAATAGAAACCAGTGTCAATCTGGAATTTTTGGCCGTCCGCCACGTCTCTCACGGCCAAGCCTGGATAGAGAGGACAGCTGAAAAGAATAAAAGGGGCTGTACTGTTAAGACAGAGAGCTTCGAACAATAAGCATCGGCAGCCGGACCGCAGTACCAGAACCCCCACAACACCTCTCTCGTTCCCATTGACATCATAGCCGTTTCACCCCAGGTCACCATGAAGACTCCGAATGGCCTTTCGTCTGACGATGTCATCGCCCTGACTAAGACACTGGTACAAATCGACTCTTCCAACCCGGATTTCGGCTCAACGCCTGGCCCAGGGGAGACTGCTATTGCCGAGTATATTGCCGCATGGCTCCAGAATCGTGGTATTGAGCACTATTGGATCGAGCGTACCCCTGGACGGCCCTCTGTTGTTGGTATCGTCCGCGGTACTGGTGGCGGCAAGAGTCTTATGTTCAACGGGCACATAGACACTGTCACGAACCTAGGGTATAACGGCGACCCCTTGAGTGGCGATATCGCCGACGGTAATATGTATGGCCGTGGAACGGCTGACATGAAGAGTGGTCTTGCAGCTAGTATGCTGGCGCTCGCTAGCGCAAAGTCAAAAAGTCTCAGGGGCGACGTGATACTCGCCGCGGTTGCAGACGAAGAGTCAGAGAGCCTTGGTACCGAGCAGGTGCTCTCCGAGGGCTGGCGAGCGGATGCAGCCATCGTAGCTGAGCCGACCGAGATGGCCCTGATAAACACCCACAAAGGCTTCGCTCTCTACGAGGTCGATATTCAAGGCGTGGCTTCTCACGGGTCCCGCGCGGACCTCGGCATCGATGCCATTTGCAAGGCCGGGTACTTCCTGGTTGAGCTCGACCGCCACGCCCAGGATCTCCAGAACCGTTTTGGAAATGAAGCCCCAGAGACGGGGGCACCGAATATCCACGCCGGCGTCATCAAGGGCGGCGAAGAGGTCGCCTCTTACCCTGCTCTCTGCACTATCTTCATTGAACGCCGCACGATCGCAGGAGAGACCGCCGAAAGCGTCAGGCTGGAGCTTCTGGCCATCCTGGAGAAGCTCGCCGCGACAATCCCGGACTTTAAGTTTGAATTGCGGTCGACCTTTTCGCGAGCTCCTTTTTTCATTCCTCGAGATCATGACTTTGTTCAACTGGTGGCCAAGCATGCTTTCAAAGCCACGGGCTTGGAACCCACTATCAAGGGGGAGAGGTACTGGACGGATATGGCCCTGATGGACGAGGCGGGCATTCCGGGACTCATTTGGGGCCCTAAGGGATACGGTCTCCATGCTAAGACAGAGTGGGTTGAAGTCGAGTCGGTGCGGCAGCTTGCGGCGGCGTTCATAGATATCACAGAGGAATTCTGCAGATGATACATATTCTCAATGAAGATCATTTTAAGCAGCACATAGATCACGGGGAAGAAAGCGGATTTTAAGGCCACTGCTAATTCTGTACGAGAACACACACGGAGACACTACTTAGTTTTTTATGCTTGAATAATCTAAGCACCAGCACCCTGGTAGTCACTAAAGTCATACTCGACCTCGTAGTCCTCAGCATCGATCTCGCCGTCAGACAAATCAACGTCCTGCGGGTTCTCACCCTCGTCCTCCTCCTCCGCCGTGAAGCCATAATCCTCCTTTCTGATCTTCTTCCAAGCAGCGATGGTCTGCTTGCGGGTAAGATGGAAAGGGAGTTTAGAGAGAGCCACGGCGCCGTTCTCAGTAACCTCGACGGTCTGTCCAACGGAGCTGGCCGTATCGGTGGCCATGTCCATCAGGATGATGTGGATGAAGAAGACCATACCTGGCTTGGCGACGACCGTCTGGCCGCGCGTAAACATGGGCCAGTCCATCCAGGTCGGGGAGAAAGTGGCGCCCATGCTGTATCCGCAGGCATCGAGCCTCTGCTCGCGGAACCCGTTCTCGTCGGAAACGCGGGCGTACGCCTCGAACACGTCACCGATTTCTCTGCCGGGCTTGAGGGCCTCCATGGCGGCCTTCATCGACAGGACGTTGACCTCGTGCATGCGCCTCGCCAGCTTGGTGATACCTCCCAGAGGGATGGTGCGCATCAGACAGGCGTGGTAGTGCTTGTACGCCGCGCCGTGCTCCAAGGTGATCTGGCGGTCGATCGTGGACTTGCCGGTGGAATATCGGGTCAAGACGGCCTTGTTCCCGGACACCAAGATGTTCTCGTTGGCCGGGTCGTCGCCGCCGCCCTCGTAGACGGTGCCGATAAGCTCGCGCCAGATGTCGCCTTCATAAGCACCCGGCTTGGCGAGCTTTAGAGCTCGGACGAGGGAGAAGTCGGCGAGGTAGGCAGCCTTGCGAATCTTGTGCATCTCTGCCTCGGACTTGATGAGGCGTAGCTCCCGGCCGAACAGAGTGCTGTGATCGACAAGGGTGCAGAGGCCGTCAACCGCCTCAACGAGAAGCTTGCCGACCCGCAGATTTAAGGTGCACGAGTCGGGCTCATATCCGATTTTCTTGCTAGGTGCGTTGATGCCAAACTCCTTGAGTACTTCCGGGACGAGGGACACGGGATTAGCGGAGGCGTTGTCAGACCGGATCAGGATGTCCTTCTTTTCGATAATGGAGGTGTACAGCGCCTGCCGCAGGTCGGGCTTGCGGGTGATCAGGCGCATGCTTCCGTCGTTGTGGAGGTACATGGCCTGAAAGAATACATAGCCAAAGGTGTCATAGCCGGTAAGATAGTAGAGAGTCTCTTGTTTGGTGATGAGGAAGCCGTCCAGGTTCTCTCGCTTTAAGAGCTCTAGTGCGCGGTTGCACCTCTCCTGAAACTCTTCCACGGTGAAGTGGAGAGCTTTCCTGAAAGGCTGGGGTTTTTTCACGATGACCATTTTAGACGAGATGACTTGAGATGTTCCCGGGTATGTCTTAATAGATAGTGTGTCATAAGAGAAGATAGAGGTGTGGAATGATTGCCGTATGTCACTTGGACTCGTCCTGAGGTCGACATCAAAAGCCCGTAGCATTTAGATTTATATTCATGGCTGCTGCTCACATATGGAGCTATGAGTTCCTCTCCTCCGAATCGATACATGTCAACCGGAGGAAAATAGCACCGGAGGATGGCCATACGCAATCGACGCAGAGGGCCTGCCCCACAACCATCAAGGGCAAGTGTATTTTGGCATGCGGGGCTAGAGCTGCCCTCCACTAGCATTAATGCCTGGCGTATCTGGCGGCCTCGCAGGGTAGAGCTCACTGCCTGCATACATCCAATCTTGTCAGTTCTATGCGATCAAACTGATATTTGGAGCCGTTTGGCGCTCACCCTGGTATCTGGCTGGGAAGTGGAAGACCCACCCGACAGTAAATGTCGCTTCCTGGATTTCTGGGCGTATCTAGCGGCCCTGGTTTTTTTTTTTTTTTCTTTTTTTTTTTTTTAAAAAAAAACATATGCAGACTGCTCAGCAAGACCATGAATGTGAATTGAATTCTATGATGTAATTACCTCGGTATCAGATGGGGAAATCGCCCACCGTATTACCCCGCTCCCCGAGTTCTGGGCGTATCCAGCGGGCATCCGCCATTTCGAACGACACACACAGACAGGGTGGCAGGTCAGAACGGCACACCCCCGAACAATTTGGTGACCAAGAAAGTACGTCGTGCATTTCAGTGTATCTAATACAGGCGTTCATTCGAGGTATGTGCTACACTAGCCCCCTCCAGGCCTCGAGACCCGCGGAAAGATTACAAAGCACGATGACGGTTGTCTTGAATATATTCCCAAAGTGTGAGTGAAGTCTGACATACTTTTCTTCAGACAGTGACGCCTAAGAGCGTCCTCTCTGACTTGATATTTGGGTTGTTTCCTGAGACGTCCCCATATCAGGAGGACGAATTTTCGAGCTACGGCTAAACGTTTTCTCTTGTGACTCCAATGCCACAACGCTCGAGTCGAATTTAAATGTCATGCCGATATGCCGCAAGTTTGGGCACATCCGTGTGATTCGACTACGCTTGTTGGCTAAAAGGACGTGACAGCTTGTTCATTCTTCGGGCGTTGCTTATATAGTCTGCTGCTTTCAACCTTGCCGGATGGGATGAAGCAGGTGTCGAAGAAGTTGATGACAATACTACAGCCCTGCCCTAGGCAGCGTGGCGGGCTATGTTGCAGTACAGGCCCGTATCCAGAAATACAGGTGCGGCTGAAGGCATAACTGGACGCTCGGCTCCGGCCGAAATCATCAGAGCACACGGCAAGGTAGGACGCCGCTCTATGACGAAGGTTTTGTGTTCTAGTGAGGAATGTGACTTTTTCAACTACAGGAGATGACCGGCCGAGCTTTGTAATTACTAAGGACCATAGAATGGCAATTCTCCGCTCTACAAGCGCTGTTCCGGCTGCATCTCGGTTTGGTTGTCTGAGCCAATGCTATAGTCTGCCCACATTAACGTCTTTGCAACCCCGCGAACGCCTCGGCTCTACCCATCATGGACTCGATCCCACGGACTAGGTAGATAGAATGGAATTTCGTTAGTGTATTTGACGTGGCTTATGAGGGTTGGTTACTTGAGCGAGATGATCACTCCAAAAGACTAGACAAAGCAGGATTTATGGCCAACTCCTGCACAGGTCAGATTTTGCAACTTAGTTTTTGTTTTGCTTTTACTCTTCCCCACTGATAGGGCTGTTGTCGCTAACGACGTTAACATAATACCTTTCTGGCCCATTTTTCATTGGGTTATGTTCAATTCGGAGATAAGGGAGGGAGTCGATTCGTCCTAGCCTTGGCGGACACCCAGGGCATCATACCGGAGACGCGGCGAACCTTAAGTCCGTGACAATCGAAGCGGGAGGTGTGGTCTAGTCGCACTAGCACCCGACGAACCCTCCCGTGCTTCTCAGATCTAACCAATAACACGAGACGTGGTCTCGAATGCTCGGGTTTTTAGCGGCTGAGAGTCGATTCAGGGATGACGGTTGCGTCATGCACCGAAAATCCCTTCTCTAATGGGCTGGCTTTGAGCATTGTTTCAGCTGGTGACGAAAGAGCTGAATAGCTTCAAAGACAAAAAGGTCCTGAAGATCGTATGAGGGCCACAATCCAGCCAACAGCATTTAAGAGGGGTATTATTTCCTCTTTGACCGTCGCTGATCGTGCAGCAAGGCTCCCCGCTGATAAAAGCAAAAACGTCCACCCAATCGCCACTGAAGTATCCACCCAAGAATACACCGGAACACTCTCAAACGAAAAAGGAAAAGGCATCAGTAAGCAATGGCACTGTCAGGAAAAGTCGCCCTTGTCACAGGCGGCACCAAGAACTTGGGTGCCGAGACCGCCCTGCAGCTCGCCGGGGAAGGTGCCCACCTTGCCCTTCACTATAACTCGCCGTCCTCCAAAGCCGACGCGGAGAAGCTGAAAAGCGCCCTACAGCAGTCGCACCCCAAGACGCAGGTCGGTTTCTACCAGGCGGACCTGACGACGGCCAAGGCGGTGGACGAACTCTTCGCGTCAGTGTCGAAGGATTTCGGGAAGATCGATATCGTGGTGAACAACGTTGGGAAGGTACTCAAGAAACCAATTACGGAGATCTCAGAGGCGGAGTACGATGAGATGTTTGCGTAGGTTCTACCCACGCGCCCCCCCCTATGCGTTTAGATGGCCCCTGAGGCGAGAAGAGAGGAACAGAAAATAAGTACTGATGAACTGGTGGCAAAGTGTTAACTCCAAGGCCGCATTCTTCATACTACAAGCAGCAGCAAAGAATGTTAGCGACGGAGGGAAGATCATTACAATCGTCACGTCTCTACTGGCGGCGTTTACGGGGTACTACACGTCCTACGCTGGCTCGAAAGCCCCCGTGGAGCATTTCACGAGGGGGGCCGCAAAGGAACTGCAGCCTCGAAAGATCAGCGTCAACGCCATTGCCCCCGGCCCAATGGATACTCGTAAGTTGTCCCCTCCGTAATTGCGGCCCCAGGACGCTGTCACTCCCGATATGCGGTACATGCGCTAATACAGCTGGAAGCCTTCTTTTATCCCCAAGAATCAGATGAGGCTGTCGCCTTCCACAAGAGTCAGGGTATGGGCAATAGATTGACGGAGGTGAAGGACATTGCGCCCATTGTGAAGTTCTTGTGTACAGAAGGACAGTGGATTACTGGGCAGACCATCTTCGCCAACGGCGGATACACTACACGCTAGAGTGGGCTCCCGATCGTTACAAAGACCAGGGTTATTATGACAAACTGAATCTGAATTCAAGTGGCATTTATGAAGTGAGCCTTTAATGTGCTCCATTCAACGCCGACATATGCAGATGCTCCTTGCCTTGCTCTTGTGTGGAACCATGTGCCCCGATCTCGCTGAGGAACGCCACCAGTAACAGAACAGCCATTGGCTTGAATAAGTCGTGCGTCACTACGACGGGGCTAGGCATGTGCATACGCGGTGGTGTGTTTTTATTGTTGTCTGATTTTTATTATTTTTATTATTTTTTTATTATTTGGCTGCGTGGATGAAAGATAACACAAAATTCGCAATACTATACATCCTTGAGAACTCAAATCCAGCTGACCCATCCACTAGGCGAGAGTAGTACGCCTTACAGCTTTGCAGCAGGCCCGACGGTGAGAGTACCCGTCTTCTGGATCAAGTATTCGTCGATGGCCACGTCCTTGCCCGCTTCCTTGCCATAGCCCGACTCCTTAATCCCACCGAAAGGCGACTCTGCCGCGGAGGAATTCCCTGGCCATTGGGTCATTACCAGAAGACACGATAGAGCAGTTGGTAAACACACCTGTATTCATACCGATCATGCCGGCTTCGAGGCTCTCGAGAAGCCTCCACGTGCGGTCAGCATCCCTGGTGAAGAAGTAGGCCGCAAGCCCCATTGACGTATCGTTTGCGGCTTTGACCACTTCCTCTTCCGTATCAAATCTATACAGACCCAAGAGCGGGCCGAATATTTCCTCCTTCGTCGTCAGCATAGACGAGGTCATGCCAGAGATGATAGTGGGCTCGAAAAAGTAGCCATTGAGGCCTTCTGGTCTGTTACCCCCACATAGAATCTTGCCTCCTTTAGAGACCGCATCAGAAACGTGTCTCTCCAGTTTCTCGAGTCCCCGCGGCGTTGTTAGCGCACCCATAGTGATGTTAGGGTCAGCACCATGGCCAACGCGGAGCGCCCTCTGAGTAGCCTGTAGTATCTTTTGTGCGAACAGCTCATAGACGCCACTCTGCACGTATACCCTGTTCGCGTGAGTACACGCTTGCCCAGCAGTACGCCACTTGAGGATCATAAGAGCGGCTACTGCCTGGTCCAGATCAGCGTCGTTGAAAATAAGGAAGGGACAGTTCCCTCCAAGTTCAAGGGTAAGTTTCTTGAGGCCGCTGGAGCAGTGCTGGGCGATCAACCGCCCTATGGCGGTGCTGCCAGTGAAGGTCACCTTGCGAACAAGGGGATGCTTGCAAAGAGCCTCACTAACTGCTGGCGTGTTCCCATCGTCTGTCGTGATGATATTAAATATTCCTGGGGGGAAACCAGCCTGAAGAGCTAAGTCGCCAAGGGCTAAGACACTTAGAGGTGTTTCTGGGGATGGTTTCACAATCATAGCGCAGCCAGCTGCCAGAGCCGCTGCAACCTTGCGAATGATCATCGCAACCGGAAAGTTCCACGGAACTAGGGCGACGCTCACGCCAATAGGTTGCTTGACCACGAAAGTGCGGCGCTCTGAAACTGAAGGAATGGCGATAGAGCCGCGCACTCGTTCTGCTTCCCCAGCGAACCACCAAGCAAATCCTAAGGCATAGTCGACCTCCCCACGAGCCTCAACAAGCGGCTTGCCTGTCTCATAAGTGACGATCTTGGCGATGTCCTCCCGCGCCCTGGAGATAAGCCTGTGCCACTCGAGGAGCATCTTGGCACGCCGGCGAGGGTTTACATGCCGATAGTCCAGGAATGCCGCCTGAGCGGTTGTAACGAACTCCTCCACATCTTCGACCTTATTAGTTGGACATGAGGCAAAGACCTGGCGACTTCCGGGATCTGGGGAAAGCGATGGAGAGTCAGCGGTATATCCTTAATCCGCCGTCCATATGAACGGGTGTTCTAGCGCGACAACGAATAAGATGGGTTTACCTTCTACATCAAAAGTTTCGCCCGACCGTGATGCGACCCACTTCCCATTGAGGAGTGATTTCTCATGGAGAAGGGACAGGTTGTCTAGCTGTACTTGAGTTGGCTACTATTCGCCATCGAACGGCTGAAGGAGCAGTCTCTGTTTCCCGACGTACCTGGAAGGGCAGCTGCTTGGACATGGCTAGCGACATGAGATAATGAATCTGGAGGAACCGATTGGGGTTGATGATCTGTTTGCCCTACGACTCGGCCGTCAGGACACCGGCCAGCCCTCTCTACTTAAAAGCGGCGGTATAACAATCATGTATATCATAAACCGGCAACAGAAACCCGTTTTGTCTTCCCTCAAACGGCAAGCCCCGGAAATCAACGGTGTTGGCAAAAATTGCCCGCCAGTTACGCTGGCGTGGGGCCGTCCGTCCGGACGAGTTGCCTTTGGAGGTTCGATTAGCACTGCCAGCATAATTCCAAGGCGCCAAACCATTGGGGGGAAAGAGCCTAGCGGTTGATACCCTCTAAAGGTAAGGATAAGTGGGGACACCCTTACCGCCGCTGCTACACCGCGTAAGCAACGGCTAAGACTGCCTTTGGAGGAAACGCCAGGCAAGTTTCTTGGCGTCGATTAAGATGGATGTCACTTCTGCCAGCGGGGAGCCCCGCGGCCCAACCATTGATTTCTCGAAGCATATTTTTGTCCTGCCATGTATGCAGTCTTGCCTTCCATCCACTGCTCTCTCCCGTCAAGACGAAAACTCGTATAAAGTCCCCATGCGTCTTGTGCGTCGGCTTCCTGCTGTGCTGCGCCAACTTTTCAACTTCTCACTTTCTTCCTCTAATAAGCTCCGAGATTGTGTTTCATTATATCACTAGCTTTTATTCGATCATCTTTCCTGTCTCACGAACTACCACAATGACCACCGTCTCCCCTCATCCCTTCGACCCCCTCACGCCCGATGAGATATCAAGAGTGCGTTAACCGTCCATTGCCTGCTTCTCTTAGATCACTTTTCTAGCCCCGGTTTTCGTATATATGCTGAGTCGAATCTTCTTCCCAGGCTTCGAGGGTCGTCCACCCGCACTTTGGACGACAGGGCGCCAACTTCCGAGTCGTCACCCTGTTGGAGCCGCCTAAGCGGCAGATGATTGAATTTCTAGAGAAGGAGCATCGTCATCAGCCTCTGGGATTGGCGCCAACTAGGCATGCCCGGGTCGAGGTTATTGTCAAGGGAAGCGGCGAAAAAAATCAGCTTTTTGAACTTGTTGTCGACCTTGACAAGAACAAGGTCGTCCGGAAACAGCATGTCGAAGGAAAGCATTCTTACATTGACGCCGACTACATGAAGTCGGTCGAGGCTGCCTGCCTAGCCAACGAGGAAGTGCAGGCGGAGATCCGTACGCTTGATATCCCTGATGGTGCCACCGTGGTTGTTGAGCCTTGGGCGTATGCCACCGACGGGATGAATGATATGGCTGAGCGTGTCACAATGGTTTGTTACTTCTTTAGCGCTTGGCCGTAAAACGCTGCCCCTCTGGCGCTGACCCCAGTCTGTCTAGTGCTGGTTCTACCTTCGGCTACTCGAGAATCCTGATGCCAACTATTACGCATACCCTCTTGACCTTTGTGCCGAGGTCTCAGAGTCCCTCCAAGTCACCAAGATCTATCGCCTGCCGACCAACCCGCACGATAGTATCAACAACAGCAAGAAGAAATTTGATCGCCGGAGGATCCACTCGACTGCTGCGAGCGAGTACCACCCTGACCTGAGGCCAAACCCCAGGACGACCACCAAGCCGTATCAAGTGGTGCAGCCCGAGGGCCCGTCTTTCCATGTCCAGGGTAACCATCTTCAGTGGGAAAAGTGGAGCCTCCGGGTGGGCTTCAACTACCGAGAGGGTCTAACACTGCACGATGTCCGCTACGATGGCCGTAGTGTGTTCTATAGACTCTCCCTAGCAGAGATGTTTGTACCCTATGGGGACCCGCGAGCTCCATATCCCCGCAAAGCTGCGTTTGACCTTGGTAACGACGGCGCCGGTATTAATGCCAACAACCTGCAACTTGGCTGCGACTGCCTCGGTGAGCTATCCGCAGCGACCGACGCCCTTTCCGTATGCTGGCTGCCAAACGACTAACTTGCTTGCCTTTACTTCGTTCTAGGAACGATCAAGTACTTTGATGCTTACCATAACACGCCGTCCGGCGAGCCCCTGAAATTACCCAATGTTGTCTGTTGTCATGAGCAGGATGACGGGATCCTTTGGAAACACACCAACTTCCGCACACAGGTTCCGGTGGTGACCCGCTCACGCATCCTAGTGCTCCAGACGATCATCACTGTGAGCAACTATGAGTATATATTTGCGTGGCAGTTTAGCCAAGATGCCTCCATCTCTTACGAGGTCCGCGCGACCGGCATTCTATCAACTGTGCCTACCGATATCGATTTTAAAGAGAAGACCCCCTATGGAACCGTTGTGGCACCAGGCGTCCTGGCACCATATCATCAACACATGTTCTGTCTCCGTATCGACCCCGCGATCGACGGACACTCCAACTCGCTGGCTGTTGAGGAGTCCAAGGCCCTCCCAGTCGACGACCCGGCCGTCCACAATCCATTTGGCGTGGGCTATGTTTCGGAGAATAAAATCGCCGAGGACGAGGGCGCTTATGACCTCGATTTCACTAAGAACCGCACGTTCAAGATGATCAACGAGAGCAAGATCAACCCAATAACAGGCACGCCGGTCGGGTTTAAGCTCATGCCAGCCTACAGCCAGACGCTCCTCTCGCACCCGGACTCGTACCACGCAAAGCGCTCCGAGTTCGCTAATCATGCTGTATGGGTGACCCGCTACCAGGATTTCGACTGCTTCCCGGCTGGAAAGTATACCATGCAGTCAACCGGTGGCGACGGCCTAGCCACGGCCATCGCGCGACGCCGGGAAGCGGGAGTGGAGCGGTCGGTCAGGGATCAGGATATTGTTGTCTGGCACACCTTTGGCTTGACGCACAACCCGCGCATTGAGGACTGGCCAGTGATGCCCAACGACAAGGTCATGGTTGGCTTGAAGCCGGTCAACTTCTTCTCTGGAAACCCGGGCTTGGACGTGGCCCCTTCGACTCAGGAGAAGAATAAGAGTGTGCTTTACACAGGAGAGGGGCCGGAGGGGGGACCTGGTCGTTCTTGCTGTCGGTCCAGGTTGTAGGCAAAGGAGACTAGCCCGCTTTTCTTAAAATAAAAACATGGTTCCAGTATTTGACTCGTGGATATGGTATCACTCGTCTTCGAAATAGCCGTAGTGCTTCATACCATTCTTAGAACGCCTTGCGACACATAGGTATCCTGCTACAGCAGGTCTTCCCTGTGCTGTTGTTCTTGATTCGTAAGGGGATCCAGAACGAGGAGAGTAGTGTTCCGTGGAATCCACATGCCAACACACGGCATCCTTGCTTACCCTAATACTGTACGTATGCCGTGGCTCGATCATGTCTCGCTTGATATTCGGACCCATCAAGCTTGGGATGAACGATGACGGGATCTACTCAATAACCAGTAGTCATTATATATTGTCGATTTTCTGCCTATAATTATTGTCATGGTGGCATTCTGGAAGTGGTTTCCTTCGGGACTCGCTCGAGCAATGGGCACGTTGGCTAATGTGGAGGAAGAAGTAACATTGAAAACGCTGCTCGTTTCCGGGGTGGCACGGGCGCTTGGGGGGGGGGCAGTAATGGACCTTGAGAGTCTGTCGAAGGAGACAGAATCGATGCACGAGAAAGTAGAAGTATATTTCCCCGAGAGCCAGTTGACGCGAAACAAATGTTATAAAAGAGACGAAGCTTCCCCGTCATGTATCAATATATACAACACGTGCTCTGGTAATATTCCTCGCATGAGAAGAATCTCGTATCAGCGCTAAAACTGTTCACGTGGTGCGGAGTGAATATTCCGGAGCGCCGAGGAAGCTTGGCGTTCCGATGCCGGAACTCCGAGCGGTGTGCAAGCTGAGAGTCACTCGTAGAACACCGCGGATGACTGCCAATTAGCGGTGTACAGCGGCAGAATACCCCGCGGGGCAGGTGATAGCGCGGGAAAGAGGTCGGCGGCCCTGAAAGCTTATCACTGAATTTGCCGATAGCAGAAATATCCAGACCTCGGCTCGAATTCCGACCTTATCGATGTAGTGAATCCATCCAGGCGCTCCTATCGCTCCAACCTTGACTTGACGAAAGCGGACACGGCTCTACCCCTCATTTTCCGGAGGGCGAACGGAGTGCCAAGTTTCTGCGGCGTCAATCGCGATCATGAGTTCACCCGCCAGCGATAGGCTATGAATTGCCCTGTCGCCTCGCTCTCGATGTGATTGGCCCACCTCCCAGGCGACTTCAGCATGTTCTCCGAGCAGTCACCTCCCGTCGCGCCGACGGGAGCGGCCGAGGGCAGGGCTGAGACAGTTACCCGACGAACCCGCCGGCCATGGACGTCTTCGGAGGACCAGACGTTGAGGGAGCGTGTTGCCCATTATAACAGCACGAAGGGCACTTCGTGGCGGTGGAGGGAGATCTCGCAGGCTATACCGGGGCGAACTGCTAAGGTACGTTAACAAGCAATGCTCCTGAGCCCTCCATGCTGGACGAATGACCCCGCACTAACGCTGGTGAAGGACTGCCGCAAGCGCTGGCTCCACTCCCTCGACCCCTCCCTCAGGAAAGGCCGGTGGACGAAGGAGGAAGACCGTATCCTCCTCGACGCCTACGCCCGCCTCGGCCCCGCATGGAACGAGATCGCGAGGCTCATACCCGGCCGGAAGGACGATCAGTGCTCCAAACGGCACCGGGACATTCTAGCGCCGCTGGCCAAGAACCGCCTGTTCGACTGGACGCCCGAGGAGGATCAGATACTAAGGGAAGGAGTGCGGGACCTGGGACACAAGTGGACATCCGTTGCGGCGAGGCTTCCGGGTCGCCCGCCGTTGACGTGTAGGAATAGGTGGCGGAACTTACGCAAACATGAGGCGGTTGCGAAGGAAAATGGATTGGATCCAGCGCAGGCTGAAAGCCAGCCGGCTGGTGAGAGCAGTGCGGTGTCACAATCGGCCTCTCCGACTGTCTCGAGGGAGGGAGACGCGATGGAGACTCACTTCAACATTGAGGATTTCATCACGACAGAGGACTATGGCATGGCCAGCTCAGCTACCAACGCGTCGCCGGTAGCTTCCTGCCCTGAACATCCAGAGACTAATTACGCTGCGCTTCCAACCTACGACACTGATCCAACAGTCAACAATGACTTTCTGAATACGACCCCGGACCTCGGACGCTTTGCCGAGATGGATTTCACTGAGCCTTATCAGAGGCCGATTGGCTCGTCCATGGCCGGCGCGGGAGGTTCCCTATCAGATGTCCCTATCGACCCGACGCTTGGGGCTGGGGAACCGCCTCTGCAAGCGGGGACGCAGCACCAACAACACCCAGGGGCTGGACCCGCCTCCCCACCCGACCTTCGATCCCTAGAGCTGGCCTCAGAGATGTCTGCTCTACCCAACGACCAAGAACGAGATCCCGCCAGGGAATTGGGTGGCAATATGGGTGGCCCCGGCGCTCAAATGCATCCAACTACAGGCGACGGGGACGTCTTGCGTTCTCTGCAGCTGGGTCCACAGGGCCAGCTCCATGTAACGCACCATCATCATCATTATCACCACTACCACCATCATCATCATTACCACCACCATTATCATTAACTCGTCTAACTTGGGAGAATCCGGACGGCCCAATATTTCGCATTAAAAGCGGCATTATTATTTGAGACGGATGCGAGTTTCAACACTGGGTGGGAGTTCGTGGCGTTGGGAGGACACTTGATAGCGTATGCCCTCCTGTGCGAGGTGTAAACATTTCAGCACTTTATAAGAGAAGTTCCCGAGACGAAACAGACCCGATTTATCGGCATGTTTCTTCTGGCTTACTAAAGCCAAGGGGTGTATTCTAGCCTGTTCAACAATGAATCTATTGGAGGTTGACTGTAGCCAGATGACCTGAACCACCCCAGAGTTCCTGGCCAGACGATGTCGTCTTTATCTCTCCGAAGCTGGTTATCCAGGGACACTGCGGTGACGGACGTCCCTTCACGCGTATCTATCGTTATCTGGTATCGATCGAGTCATTGCCAACGGATAGCACCCTTCTCCGAAACAGATGATTGTTCGCGGGCTTTAGGGGCTAGCTGAAACTATGCGAAATATATGTTGATTAGGGAGGTACGGTCCGGGAAAGTGGCAGAGCAAGGGTTCTGG
>JAMBUN010000137.1:0-46022 GCA_030271035.1 Microascus cirrosus
GGGGCCCACGCTCTTGTCTCTGTTGAATCTTCTACTCAGATGCTAGGTTCGAAACCGCAGATGAGTCTGTAGATATTGCGGTAGTCGAGACCTTATTACGCCGGGCCTGGCCTTTGCGCCGTCCGGACTGTTGTTCACTTCGCCGGGCCGCATACCACTAACCCGTATTCAGAGGACTAGCGATAATAGGCACAACCTAATCCGCAGAATGTCGGGGACCTGAGTTTGAGGCGTTCAGGACTTGCCTTCCAGGGTCAGGCGGATTGGCGGGGGATCTTTCTCCCACTCAACCCAGACAGACCACAACAGACTTCCACTACGCCAAGACCGTTCAATATAATGGTTATCGGGTGTAATAGGTGGGCGGTGGACAACTCGTTCCCGGGGTCAATTGGTGCCTCTACAGCAGCAACTTGTTCTCGATATTGTCTATCATTGCGGCCTCAGCACAAGTTTTAGAGCAGCAGTCATTGACTCCTCAAGTTAGTTCAGACGCCATGTCTATCGAGGGTCCTTAATGCGCCCTTGTTATCATGCGAGACAGTAAGCGACGGTATCTGCGATTTATACGCCACCGCCATCTATGCGGCCACAAGTTGTCGCAGCTCAAAGTAGAGAGAGCTCGTATTGATGATAGCGTCTCCATATGGTGGCACAGGAGCGGTGCAACCCGACCCTCCTCCTATTGCTCCTTCGCGACGGACTAATGTGTCGGGTGCTCGAGCACACGCAGCGGACGCGACGGCAGAGAAAGTATGCGGAGAATTTTCTCTGCTCCTTGAGCCTCGCCCAGCCCGTTCATCAAGGGTGACATATTCGAGAAGGGGGACGAAGGTATATGCGCCTACCCGCGTCGTCATACGACGCGGATCATGGTGATTGGGCCGGTCAGGCAAAAGCCTGTAGCATCTCGTCCAGAGTACACTTTTGCACTGACCTAGGCAGCTGGAGGAGGTTGTGTTCCTGTTTGCCCTTTTTTGCGGGTGATGAGGATCCCTAAAGTTGGCAAGTAGTCGAACTTGCGTGGCTTTCAAGAGTGCAACGGCGATACCCACTCCGACGCGGGGGGTTGGCTCTGGACATGTCGAGCATGCGTTCGCTCGCTTCCGGGATGGCTTAGACCTCAAACAACATTTAGCTAAGGCAGTGTAGCTCTCCTAAAGCGGAGGGAAGGAAATCTCAGACAAGACGAGACGCCCAGACACTGCCGTCTGATCATGTCCTGAGGCGTATATTGAAAAGTCACCATGACGAGAGCTCCTGACGCCTCCCCATGCCCACCGTGTTTCAAATGCCTTCCACATATCCCGAAGCCCACACAACTTTGGCTTCCCGCTGCCGTCGCAGCGGCCCATCTCCCTTTCAACCCCAGCTCGCCGTGGGTCTGGGCGTGTTGGTTGCACACGAGCTGCAAGCCACTCTCCTGGCCCATTCCCGAGCCGGATATCCACACAAGACGAGAAAAGCGTTGCTGCGGTGCGACCAGTAGAGAGTCCGCCTCAAGCTCAACCTGCATAGTACGACGCACCAATAAGAGCGATGGCTTAAATTACACGGCCGGTAAATCAGAGCAGAGAAAATCGTTAAGGCCCATTATGGACGGTTGTGATTTGCAAATGTGGAGTGTGTTATATCTCACTATGGAACTTGTTCGCCTGATGGGACGCCGGGTCGGTCCTAAATAAGCGGAAATAGGAAGTAGGTCGCGAGGTTAATGGAACCGTGTGGCTTGTGGAAAAGCTGTCAAGTTAGGAATCCACCGACGGCTGAGGAACAATCTACCACTATGCTAACCGGGACTCCGGGAACATCAATATAACCCGAGCGACGATGCTGCGTCATCCACGGGAAATAAGTTGGGGAGGGAAGCTTGGTAGGACGAAGGGACCTTGCAGCGTGGCGGCGGCGATTTCAAGACAGGAAGATTGAAGAATGAGAAAAGGAAGGTTGAGGCGGGCAGACGCCTCGACAAAAGGTAAGAAGTATGTCGAGAAACCAGTTCCACGAAGCCAACGGATGAGTAGCGGGGAAACGCCGACCAGTAGAGTGCCGCGTATTCTGACGGGCGAGCGTGCGGGGGGTTAAAAATTGGTTCCCGTGGCGAAAGACAGGTGAGGTGTTGTATCCTGGGGAAATGTGAGAATTGACAGCCATCCACGAGACACCCGGGGTAATATCCAATCGTTGGAGTGAACGCGCATCTTGCCGGGGCCAGACGCCTGTAATCCCTGAAATGGTTGAGCGGGTGGCAGCGCCAGGCCATGGAGGGCGATGTCGGTGATGGTTGATCGGACATAACGGTTGGTTGGTCGTCGGCAGTCTGCGGCTAGCTGTAGATCATATTGCCGCCACCCGCAAGGGATTGCGCCGGGAAGGGAGGGTTTCCTGCATGCCACATCGTTGCAACCCTGTTGAATGTCTGCCGTCCCAAGACTTGCTTTCAAGTAGCCTTGGTAACTTCGCTGCTGTACCTCCGAAGACCCTTAACTTCGAGTCTCCCCCTCAGTTCCTTCCTTGCCTGTCCGCCTAGCCACTATTCCCGTTACATACGCATACCACGTGCAGAGAGCTGGGATGCGAGGATGTAAACGGGCGGATATTGCCATGAAGGATGCCTTCCGAGGGTAACACAAAACGCATGCCTGAAACCGACAGCTTGAGTTGGGAGGGGGGAGAAGCGAGCCGCATTCACTTCGCCACGATCGTCCTTAATTGTGGCAGGACCCAGTTACGTTCGCAGTACCATTGGCAAGACGCGCTCTCTCGCCCAGTAGATCAGCAGTGGAAGTACACACCGCAACACAGGTAGCTGGGGGATGGCGTGCCGCAGGCAGGAAGAAGGATATGATTGATCACCGGCGTTGAGCGTGAGAGGCAGGCCCATATTGCCTTATCGCCTCCAGACCAGGGGGCATGGTCTTCACTAGCAGGCGGGGCTTAGAATCCCACCTGGATAGGGGCTTGAGTCATACAGGTAATGGCTAGGACAAGTCCGAGATTGCACACTCTGGCGCTCATGACGTCCAAGGTACCAAAGAATGGGCCGGCGCATGCGGGCAGCTCCGGTCATCTCGTGCCCAGAGGGGACAGACAACGTGCTGGTGAGAAGGCTCCTCAACAGGGGCAAAAAATACGACCGATTGCGGCGATACAGCATTAGTTTCCGAAATTGTATGCTGAGTTGTTAAAGGTACATGGTGACCTCGTTAGCGCTGCTCTCGCCTATCATAACGATGTCGTCGGGGTCCGCGGTCCAGGCGATCTCGTTGATCTCGGTCATGGTCCCGATTCCTGTCAAGCCTATCGTTCCTGTCGTGATTTGTTTCTCGGTCGCGGCGGTCGGAGCGTGAGTGGCGATCATCTCGCTGCTGGTACGGGCTTCGACTCCTGCCCCGTCTCCTTGGGGAGCGAGCCTCGTCATGGCGCCGATCCCGATCATCATACTCCCTACGGCGAGGCCCCCTATCATGCCGGCGCTTCATGTCCTCTTCGCCGTACACCATGCCATACCTAACACTGCTGTCCTCATTGTACTCATCGCGGTATTGCCTTCTCTTTTCCAGCTCCGCAGCACCGCCGAAACCACCCCGAGAAGCATTAGTTCGACGCTTTTGAGTCTCGTCCTTCCTCCAGGCTTCGCTAAGCTTGCTGACGCTTTGTGAGAAGTCAACATGAATGCGGCGATCGTCGATCAGAACATCTTGCATCTTTGCATAGGCGGCTTCGCAAGAGACCTTGCTCTCGTATTCGATGAAGGCGTACTGGAGGCTGTCCCCAGTCTTTCTGTCCCGTATCACCTCGCAGCTGAGGATGGTTCCGAAGCGGCCGAAAATAAGCTCCAGATCTTCGTCAGTCGTGACAGGGTTTAGCTTGCAGACGAACAGAACGTTTTCAGGGGGTTTGACTTCGGCAAAAGGCAGGTCACCCATCAACTCCAGAGTCAGAGCGTTTGCCCTCGCATTTTGGTCTCGTCGGCGCTTCTCTGCCTCTTCCTCGTCTATGTTGCCCTCCTCGAGAAGTGTTGCCTCATCCGCAATGCGGACCGTTGCAAGCTGGGCTTTGGAAGGTTGGGGGGAACTGCTGGGCTCCCGGAAGTCGGTAGGGTCTGGATAAGGATCGTCGAGAATTATTGTATGGTTGATGCGGATATCAACAAGCGGATGGCCTTTATCGTCGGTAATAGCGTTGTTTATCTTGTTGAGGATGTCAAAGCCCTCCACGACCTTGCCAAACACGGCAGCCTTGCCGTCCAGGTAGTCCGTGTCATCACCAAGAGTAATGATGAACTGCGAAGCTGCGACTCGCGTGTCGGGATCAGACGGTAATGGCGCGGTCGCCATGCTCACGGTTCCCAGTTCGGCGTGCTTGAGCTTCGGGTGGAGGAGAGCAGGGAACGCCTTCTTCGAAGGGTCGCCGGAGATAAGACCCCAAATTGATGTTCCGCCATCGGATTCGGATGAGAGAGGCCCAAGAGGGTCTCCCGTTTGGAAAGAGAAATTTTTCTGGATCGTATGAATCGGGGAGAAATTGTAATATTTCGCCTTGCAGAGCTTCAGGAAGTTCTCGCAAAGCCTTGGGGCGTAGTCGACGAGTAAATCGATGACGATGTCGCCAGAACTCGTCTCAATGAGCACTGACATCGCGCTTTAGTATAGGAAGGATTGAGGGGAAGTGCGAGATGTCGACCAACGGCTTCCAGGTAAGACGAGAAATGTGATATGGCGAAGTGTCGGAGGAAGCAAGTGCGACTGACGGCGCCCCTACAAGCACCTTGTTGATGTGGTTGGGAGATGGCCAATTAGACTTCGTCGTCGTTGCAGCTCCTGGCCGCGGAAGGACCCACCTCCAACCTTCGTGCCGTGCATGCCCCACGCCGAACTTTTTTTTTCGTTGCGCCGCTTCCCTTTTCCTGCCGCATTTTCCCCTGGCAAACAAGGCTTCCTCGCGATACCATCCATCATTTTTGTGCCCTCGAGGAATGACTGCACGCAGTAAGCCTGAAGCAGAGGGTTTTAAGACTACTCAATTCCCAGCATACAAAGGGACTTTTCCTCTCAGCACCACACACAATTGATCAAAATCTCAACCTTCAAGCGTGCTCCACTCACGAACCTTCATCGCTTATAGACATGGCCTCACCCGAGGTCAAAGTTTCTAAGAAGCGCCGGCAAGAAGGAGATCCGGAGGCTGCCAAAAGAAAGCAGAAGAAGCAAAAAAAGGACTCATTGTCGACTGGGCTTGTCCGGGAATCGAGTCCAGAGCGCAACGAGGACCCCTATGACGACAAGCGCCTGAAGGTTGATGCCGACCCGGCCGCGACCGAATCTACGAAACGAAAGAAGGACAAGAAGAAAAAGAAGGCTAAGAGCGGGGACACGCTCGCCGCCAAAACCGATGCCGCCACTGCAAATGCGCACAACGTGTTGGAAGGTTCGCCTGACGAATCGAATAAATCTAAGAAATCCAAGGAGGATCGCTTCGCGCGGGACACACCTTCGAGCGCACTAGCTGCGGACAGACTAACGCCCCCCCATACGGCCGACGAAGCCAAACCGAAAAAGTTCAAAAAGCGCGATGCAGGGTCGAGTCAAGTGTCTCCTGGAGCAGCTCCTAAGACCAATGGTGATCACCAGGGTAACGCAGATGCGAGTCCAGTGAAGTCGAAGAAGTCCAATAAGAAGAAGAGAGAGGAGATTGAGGACGAGGAGGCCGCCGTACAGCACCCCGTATCGACAACTGATACCCCCGAAGCGAAACCCAAGAAGCGGAAGGATAGATCGCGCGAAATTCAGGCCACTCCCCCCGCGTCTCAGACGCATTCTTCACAGAGGTTAGACACGGACTCTCTATCAGCCAAGCGAGTACCCAAGTCGAAGACCTCCAAACAAAACGCGCCGCCACCACCGGTCGTTATGCAGGAAGTAGCGAAATGGGTACCGCTCTGGCCCCGAGGATGGCACCAGCCGATAACAGCGGCAATCGAGCAGCACTTCACACCCAAGCTCCATCGCTACGACGGCGACATGGGCGGCGTCCTCCTCGGATACAACAACGTCTGCCTTAACGACCGCCCCACTCGGAAAGGCGCCGCAACGCAAGACAACGAAGCCGTAAAGCTTCTCAGCGTCAACGAATTCGGTGTCGGCTTTTGTTGGCTGATTGCCGATCTCGAGCTCTTCCTCCCGAAGCGCGGATCCTGGATGGAAGGAGAACTCATACTTCAGAACCAGGGCCACGTGGGTGTCGTGTGTTGGGACAAGTTCAACGCTAGTATCGAGGCGAGTCGCCTTCCGCCTAAGTGGAGTTGGGTCGCTGCGCCTGAGGATGGCCTGGCGAACGAGGATTTCAACATGGATTTGGACGGCAACGAGGACGGAGAACAGGTTCAGTCGGCCACGCCTCTTGGGCACTGGGTTGATGAGAACGGGAACAAAGTGGAGGGCAAGCTCAGGTTCCGCATCAAGAACTACGACGTCGGTCTCAGCGGAGACCACAGTTTCCTCTGCATCGAAGGCACGATGCTCGACGAGACGCAGGAGAATCATCTAAGGGAGAAAGAGCTTAAGCTGGCGGCCGGAGCAACGGGAGGCACCAAGCGGAGGCCGCAACGCGTGCTTCCTGAATTCAGTATGACAGATCTTGGGGTGGATGAGGAGGCTGAAAAGGCTAGGCGTTGGCGGAAGGTGCCGTCCACTGAAGAGCAAGAACCTGGGGACGGTATTGAGGAAGAGGCTGACCAGGGACCTGAAGGAAGGGCCGAGGAAGGCTTTGCTGAAGAAGTCGAGGCCATGGATGTAGTAGAGGAGGTGGATTGAAGAGTGTGATGGAGGCGAGGGTAACCCATTACAAGTGGCATTGGCATGATGGACTGGATGTTGTACAGGATGACACTAACGGATTTCTGCGTAAATTGCTTATGTGACTTAGTTCAATGGCAGATTCTGGCTTCATGGAATGCTGGTAGTCCTTCTAATTGCTGGTTTCTATGCCGTGTCTTGGGTGTTTGAGCACTGGCTTTCTTCCGGACAACTAGAACAGACGTGATGATGCCCGACACAAGATGAACATGGCCCACGCTTAGAGGAACATGGGCAGATTATTATTTCATTTATTACTTGTCGCAAGGGCCCTAAATAAGAATATACAGTCCTATGTGGAGTCTGAAACGTATCCTCTGAAGCATCCTACTCATTCTCACCAGCCGGTGGCTCGCTATCGGTGGCACCCAGTTTCCCGCACGGACCACCGAATCGCCAGGGACTACCCAGCCAATCACAACCCTCGTAATAACCTCGCTCAAATTCGCACTCCGAACGTCAACTCCCCAAAATCCGCAAGCGCCATTCCTCGCCACCCCTTCACGCAACCCACCGGACCCTCTCCCCTCGACAACCCACCCTCATCGTCCGCCTGTCGGAAAATCACCAGAGGCGAACAGTAACGATGCTATCGGCTACCAGGACGGCCCATGTGGCCCTGCGCGGTATGTGCTGGTCCCTGCCCGCAAACCTGGCAGGGAATGAATGTGGAGGCAGTTTTGAAATCAGCAATTGCGAATTGGAAGATGGGAATTATGAAGCGCTGACAGAGGAATGTGAATAGCCAAGCCGACGTCGCTCGTCCCCTTCCGTTCCGCCCTCCCCGCCGTGGCCGTGCCGCAGTCCCGGAACGCGAGCTCGCTCACTCCCCACGGCGCTGGCTCGTCGCTCGCGAAGCCGCGAAAGGAGGTCCCGCTCCCTAGCCAGGAACCTACGAAGGGCGTGGTCCAATATGCGCTGTTCGTACCTCGTTGATTTGATCCCGCAATGGCGCTCAGCTAACCCGGATCTCCCCGCCAGAACCACTCTCGACATCATAACGAACTGGGCCCGCCAGTCATCTCTCTGGCCCATGACATTCGGTCTCGCGTGCTGTGCCGTCGAAATGATGCATCTCTCTACCCCCCGCTACGACCAGGACCGCCTCGGTATCATTTTCCGTGCGTCTCCGCGTCAGTCCGACGTAATGATTGTCGCCGGCACTCTCACGAACAAGATGGCGCCCGCACTGCGCCAGGTGTACGATCAGATGCCCGACCCGCGCTGGGTCATCAGCATGGGGAGTTGCGCGAACGGCGGCGGGTACTACCACTACTCGTACAGCGTCGTGAGGGGGTGCGATCGGATCGTGCCGGTTGATGTTTACGTTCCTGGATGCCCGCCCACGAGTGAGGCGCTCATGTACGGTGAGTTATTGAGGCCTGTCTTGATAGTTTCGAGGTTACATGGGCCTATTCTAACGGTTGTTAAAAGGCATCTTCCAGCTTCAGAGGAAGATGAGGAATACCAAGATTACGAGGATGTGGTACCGCAAGTAAGATGGTGCGAGGGTTGGGGTGGAATAGAGTCTCCCTTTTCTTCGGCGACTGTACGACAAAAAGGGCCAGGTCGTGTCCCGCGTAACTCCGTCAAGCGGGCGGACTGGCTGCCGCGAAGTATCTCATTTTTTATGTACATACATAGAGTTCGGGGTCTAGAATGGAGAGCGGGTGGAACCTACGAGTGTAGATTTCGTCGAACTCTTTCGCTTTTTCCCGTCAGGATATTCGCAAATCAGTGATGTTCCACCGCCACTAAGACAACGGGATATGCCGTACACAAAGTCTCCTCCCGGGATAGCCTTGTCGTAGCGTCAGAACGTTCCACATACTGCTTCAACTTGAGTATTTGGAACGCAATAAGCACAACATGAAGGAGACGGGACAGAAATCGATATTGGAGACGAACGGCTTTTGTTTAGTGCTTAAAACACCTATCTCCATCTTATTTTGCTTTGACCAAGTTCTTAACTCCCTAGGTGATATCATGTTGTACTCTCTGGGATCAATCCAATAATCCCCACCACGGATCCTTACACTCTAATTCATTTGCTTCTATCAAACCCATCCCCTGAACACTTCTACAGCTGCACCTCGTCATTCAATATCCTCACCTCCTCCCCAGGCTTGAACGGCGGCAGCCCTATATAAGGACACCCGTCACACCGGAAAGCGTCACCTAGCGCGCAGCTCCCGCACGACCCAACCTTTCCCTGCACCGTAAAGTCCACCTCCGCGAGGTCATTCGTTCCCAGCTTCACCTCGCGCAGCTTCTCATCGGCTTCAGCCTTGCGGCCCGCCTCCTCAGCCGCAAGGCGCGTGGAGAGGCCGCACGTACAGTCCTTGCAGGCCCTGCGCCGCTTGCCGACCTTCGGTAGACACTCCGCAGCTGGGTATTGTCAGTGTCGAGTTCTCCATAATGAAACGGAAGAACAGTGTAAAACTTGGTTGGAGGGCAGCGGATACATACGGATATTAAGCGGTTTCTTTAAATCCTCCTCGCTAAGAAGGGTGGTCTCGTCGATCAACTCGTCGTCGTCTCCATCCAGATCATCCAGCGACACGAACCCCACGCCGGCGGGGACGCTCTTCTCCTCAACCTTCGGAGGCTCCTTTTTCTCATCCTTCTTCTTCCTCCGCAACTTAAGCGGCACCGCCACCTCCCCATAATCCGGCCTCAAGAACCCATTCCCGGAGCCGACGAGGCCCGCCAATACAAACTCCTTCTCCCCAACACTGCTAAGCACATTCCCCTCAATCCGGCCGCCCGGCTTTAGCGCGTCGTGCACAGACCCGAGCACATTCCGATTCAGCAGGCCTGCCGTCTCGGCGTCCGCGCCGGCGAGGAGCAGCACGAGGTCGTAGGTGGAGGGAGGCAGCGCGACGAGGCCGGCCGAGAGGCGGTCGAGCATCTGGAGGTCGGAGGTGGTGCGGTCGTACGGACCGAGGGCGGCTTTGAGGAGAGACTCGTCCGACGCGAGGGTGGGCGGCGCGAGGAGGAGGGTCCGCTGATGGGCCTTTGCGGGCATGGCGAAGTCGGAGGTGTTGTCGAGGATGAGGGTGGCGGGGGCCATCTTGGCGGAGTTTGCGCGGTAGGTCGCGCTAATCCGGGGTGAAGGAAGTTGTTGTTGAAAGGGCGTTGCGTAAGAATTGCGATGGCAGTAAAAGAGCGACACCAAGACCAGAATCGAGGAGGATTTATTGTGAGAGTTGGAGTGGCAAATGAAGTTCTAATAGAGCCTGTCTTTGCTCCTGGTGGTGGGGTAGAAATCCCGGTGTGCCGTCCCCAAAGAAACTCCCACTTGCCTGATTGGAAATCCCTTCCCCAGTCCGAGCAATCAGAGGCAGCCGTTTCTATAATTAGTCATCCCTGGTCATCCCATTCTCCGTATCTCGCACAGTAAAGTAGCGTCTTCTCCAGGCTTATCGCGGCATGCAACTGGTGAAATCTTCCCGAGAGCCTGGATGGATGCGGGAGTTCGATCTCCGCGGCGAGATGTCCCGACGTCCTTATCAGGACGCCAATTAGTGGTGGTAATATCTTTTATCCCGTTCGTGGACAGACGCTTGATGTTTCCTCGGCCTCCGAAAGCGGCGCTCGGAAGACGTATCCTTCCATTATTAATGTATTATGAGCAGCCGGACTATCCCCAAACTGACGACTTGGGGAATTGGCAAAGCTGGGAAAGAAACCGCTCACTCTAGGCAGGGCGAGATATACTCGGAATGACCCATATCCATACGTCAAGAAACCTAGATGTCAATGTAGAACGCGCTAAAAGCCAGGAATATCCAAATATCCAAGAATATGTGCCGCCAGAAAAAATACATGCCGCCCAGATCAGGAAAATGAAGAAAGACAAACTGCTGTACTCTATGGGTATGTCACGCCGATATGGTATAAACCAGGCTAAGCAGGGAATGCCAGATGCAAAATGGTCTCGCCCGCTCTATGCTTCGTCGCTCCAACTAAGGAGGTCTCCAACCTCTATCACCCCCATAATCTCCCCCCTGTCTAGAACAGCAAGTACCGTCCGCTCGTCACAGCTATACTCCTCGCACCCGTCGGAAGCCTGCTGCATGCTGCCCACGACAAAGTCTATCGCTCTTCTTAGGTTCGTATTCCCGCATATAGACAGCATGTCGTCGCGTGCCACGAATAGCCCTGATATGCGGCTCACTCTCACGCCTAGCTGCTCGTTCGCCAGACCTTGTACCCTGCTCGGCGAGGCGATGGCGCCATCCCCCAGGCGCACCCAGCCAGACTTGGAGGCGTACCCCGCCCTGAGGATGTCTGCGCCCATGGTACCATTTCGGGCCTCCACAACGGGCACTTCGTGCCACGGCGTTACAATGTCGCGGAGCTTCTCAGGCCGCCTGAGCGAGGCCCCAATGGCGCCACCGGGATGATGCTTCGCGAAGACGCGCGAGACGCAGTCATGAATCTCCTTAGCGGCCGTGATGGAGACGGCATCGCCAACTGCCAGTGCAACGGTCGTTGAAGTCGTCGGTGCGGGAACACCGAAGGAAACCTTTTCAGTTTCGTGGATGGGGGCTGGGAGGAGGATCGTGTCGGGGCGTAGCCGTATAAATTCGCAAGTGTCGGGTCGCGTGTGTGCCGTGAGGAGAATAACGGGTAGTGATGCATCGAGGTGTGGTATGAGACCCAGAAGTTCCTGGGTCTTCCCGGAGAACGTGATGAACATGAGGGTGTCGTTCCGGCCAACTGTGCCCAGATCTCCGTGCAAGGCCTCTGTTGGGTGAAGAAATACCGAGGGTATTGCGACGCTGTTGAACGTCGCGACGAGCTTCCTCGCTATTAAGCCCGACTTCCCAACTCCAACTATAACAAGCTTCCCCGTCTCGCCGTTATTCCTGGTGATAGTTTCGACGGCCCTGGAGAATCCATCCCGAGCAACGGGGTCGGTCTCGTATAACCGCGAAACACGCCTCAGCGCCATCGCCTCAGTATTCATGACATGCAAACCATCATGCAGTCTTTTTTCCGTCACTGCCTGGTGTTCCGCTACTTGCCTATCCTGCTTGGTTAGGCGGCGTCCTAACCGGTCAAGTTCGAGTCCTGCGAGTCTGTCGCAGAGGTAGGCCGCGGAGGGGGGATGCGCGGACGGTGACGGTGGAGACGGAGGAGGCACGGCGGTGAATTGGCCCCCTCCGGGCACAAAGACGGCACTGTTCTGTACCGGCCGGTGATCGTGTTGGCGGTGGGCCATAGCGGGATGACTGTCATCCAGCTCAGGGTATACGTCGGGAGTTATCTGTAAAGTATCTTCCGGTATGATTTCCGAACCCTCCGTTGCCTGCTTCCGAGCTCCCGCACAGTCAGTCCTTCGCAGGGGGGCACGAAGAGCTGGCCCAAAAAAAGTCGGCGGGGAAGTCGGGACCTTCGGTATATGGAGATTTATATAGTCTTGTAACCGAGATAATGTCTCGGTGGAGCGTACCCAGGATGCGCAGACGATCTTCGAGCAAAAAGATGAAGTATCCTCACTTCAGAATGGCCACGGAGACAGGGTTTGACGTTTGATAGCCGGGCGATGGCATGGCGGGTGAACCAGGAACGCGGGCAAATCGGGGTGTGGTAATGCACTATATTTTCAGGTCTCGGAACAGGAGGTATTCCTAGAGACGAAGCATTGGTACGATATCGCCGTAATAAAGAAGGAGCACCGAAGGAGCAATCGAAAGCGAAGGGGTCGACGAAGAAATCGCCGTACCGGGCAGAAAAAGTATTAACGAGCGTGAGCGGGAAGAAACGGAAGGCGTGGGGCACGTCCACTAAGTCCGGCACGGCGCGTCTAACCCTACCGCCATATACATACCAGTACTTCACTTCTTTAAGCCGCCACAGAGTGCTTCCCTGCTCAAGAGTAGCATATGAGCAAGACTGCACAAGCGTAGCGTGCAAGTTCCAGGCCACGGCGGCAGGGAGTGTGAACAACTTTGGGTGGTGGGTGGCGGAGCACGAAGAAAACCAAGTGGAGCCGAGGAACCTGACACACTTGGCGGTTTGGCTCCGGCCTGAATAGGTTCAAGGCAGCTGATATTCTCGGCCTCGGTGTTCGGAGCTCTTTCCGAGCCGAAGCTCGACCTCCTCCACATACAAGGTCGTAAGTGTCCTGGCCAGTACCCCAAAGTATAGGGCGTATGGCTGGCCGTATCGTTAGTTGTGACTTCCGTTTCTGTAAGCATATACATTTCCGGAGACCGATAACTGGAGTTTAGGTGTCCTCGGGCGCGGTTTACGCCGGCTCCACGACTAGAAACCTCACCATCTGATAACTCTCAACTATGACCAAACCCACCAAAGGGCTTGGCGAACTAACCCCTGCCGCATCCTCCTGCACGATTCCGTGGCCTATAGCACAGATCGCCACCCGCTTCAAAGCAACTGAGTATTTTGAGATCTTCCACAAAGGCCTTCCCCAGATTGGAGGACCTGCTGGTCCGATCTCGAAAGTGAACGAAAGCACCGCTGTGGTCGCGGCCTGCTGGTGCGGATCTAAGGTGGGGGTGGGGTCTTGCACGACAGGGGTGCTGAATTGCGTCTTAATCGCAGCTTCCCACTTGCCACAAAACCGTCCCGAGCATTCCTGCGCTTGCTGCATCGAACCTCCCCCCCTGCTTCATCTCGACGTGCATGAGAGCTGACAAACCACCTTTCAATCTTCTCACAGTACATGTACGAGCACAATGCTTCCGGTTTCACCAATCCTCGAACGGCTTGCGGTATTCCATTGTATCCGAATACCGATGTAATCCCGAGTCGCGAATCTCCCGAGGAACTGCGGATTAGGGATATAAGGCCGTAAGTAACCATCGTCATTCTTTGTTAGAGAATTGGATTGCCTACTTTGGACGAATGATGCTCCAGGGTACGGATATGGGGACATATCAGGCCTCCGACATAAGTTGTGTTACTACAATAGATTTAGTCCAGGAGGATACTTCTTTTGGTCCTATGGAATTTTCCTGCCGTGGGCGTTAGAGTGGCTCACAGCCGCCTCGCTCCTTCCCTGGAATTCATAAATTATGTCAGGAATTCTGTTGAAATGGATGCTTGTGAGATACATATTCAGTAGCTGTCGTCGTCAATTCATCTGACTTGCGAGCCTTTGGAATGGTCGTCGTCACGCGCGGGACAGAGTTAATTGGACGATGTCAGGGTACGTACTCGTGGGGTGGCGACGTCATCAGGTTTTGAGCAGGCCGCGAGGGCCCAGGTTGATAAACAACCTCTGGTCACAGAACCAGCGGAAACAACTGTAACAACCCAGTTTCCGTCAATTGGCCGTTCGACATGGGCCAGACGGATCTGGAAGAGCGCAACGGCAATCGGCCATCTCGGAGCTGGCTGCTTCTTTTCGCCTTACTGACAGTAGCGCTAAGCGCGTGGCTCTTGTGTGGTCTTCCGCATCAATGCCAATGCCAGCCTCTCCAACACCCATGGACTCCTCTCAAGGGCCATACACGGCCATATCAACAACAAGATGACGGTCTGTACCTCGTCGGTGCTGGCAAAGCCGACATCACCGGGCCTGTGGTGGAGATCAACATGATGGGATATGCGGATCCCAACCAGGTTGGCACCGGTTTGCGTCAGCGCCTCTACTCTCGCGCGTTCATCGTCGGGAGCGTCCGCAATCCGGAGGATAGATTCGTCTATCTCGTCCTCGATACGCAATCCGGAGACACCGCCGTCCGGTACGGTATTTTGTCCGGCTTGTCCCAACTGGGGCAAGACTATTCCGTGTATGGGAAGCACAACGTTGGGGTGACAGCAACTCACTCACACTCTGGACCTGGAGCATGGCTGAACTATCTTCTCCCGCAAATCACGAGCAGGGGATTTCATAGACAGAGCTATGAAGCCATCGTGGAAGGTGCCCTTCTGTCCATACAACGTGCCCACGAAAGTCTGACTGCCGGCTATCTCAGTGTTGGAACGACCAAGGTCTACGGCGCCAACATCAACAGGAGTCTCTACGCCTTTCTCGCGAACCCTGAGGAGGAGATACAACGCTATAACGTCAGTGCCTCCGATGACGGGACTGTCGAGAAGGACATGACAATGCTCAGATTTCAGCGTGCGTCAGACGAGAGGGACATCGGCGTGTTAACCTGGTTTCCCACTCATGGTACCTCCATGCTAGGTAACAATACCCTGATATCAGGGGATAATAAGGGTGTCGCAGCGGACATGTTGGAAAAGGAAGTGCGCCGTCTCGATAACGCAGTTGATGATTTCGTTGCCGGATTCTCGCAGGCAAATGTGGGTGATGTGAGCCCCAACGTACTTGGTGCCTGGTGTGAGGATGGGAGCGGCGAGGCGTGTAGCTTCGAGAAAAGCACCTGCCCCGACGGTAGAAGCCAGCAGTGCCATGGCCGAGGACCATACTTCCGAAAGAAGGACAATGGCGCCCTGTCCTGTTACGAGATAGGGAAGCGGCAGTTCACCGCCGCGAGCGAACTGCTCCATGAGATGGATGAAAAGGGAACGCCTATTACTGGCGGGGTTGTGAAGGCATTCCACGTATTTCACGACATGTCGTTCTTCCGCTTTATGCTTCCCAACGGGTCCGAGGCGCAGAGCTGTCCCGCGGCGCTGGGATATTCGTTCGCTGCAGGAACAACAGATGGGCCAGGAGCCTTCGATTTCACGCAGCATGGCTCGAACTCGACGTCGTCGCCGGTGTGGAACGTTGTTTCTCGGTTCATAAAGGACCCTTCTGAAGAGCAAAGAGCGTGCCAGTATCCGAAGCCGGTTCTCCTCGATGTCGGCGAGATGCACAAACCGTATGAATGGACGCCGAATATTGTCGACATTCAGGCGTTCAGGGTGGGTCAGTTGGTTATCATCGTGAGCCCCGGCGAGGCAACCACGATGGCGGGGCGCCGCTGGAAGGACGCTGTCAAGGACGAGGCCAAGACGCTGTTCTCAGACTTGGGATCAACGGAACCTGTAGTGGTTCTCGGTGGACCGGCGAATAGCTATACCCATTATATTGCCACCCAGGAAGAATACTGGTATGCTCTCCATACAGGGACAACATGGTTGGCTTTGATTTACTGACATGGTCCGTCTCGTAGTATCCAACGGTACGAAGGCGCTTCGACACTCTATGGCCCACACACACTTGCCGCCTACATCAATCGCACACTGGACTTCCTCCCCTTCCTCTCCTCCGATGCTGCCACAAACAGCTCACATCTAACTGAGCAGCCCTACCCACCTGATAACTCTAACACATCCTTGTCCTTCATTCCAGGGGTGGTAATGGACAATCCACCCCTTTTCAAGCACTTCGGCGCTGTCCTCCATGATGTCCAGCCGAGATACCCTCGTGGAGCCACAGTAAGCGCCACCTTCGTAGGCGCCAACCCGCGGAACAACCTCCGCCTTGAAGGTACCTACGCTGCGGTGGAGAAGAAGGTCGGCTGGCACTGGGAAGTCGTCAGGGACGATTCGGACTGGGGCCTTGTATTCAACTGGCGGGGAACGAATGAAGTGCTAGGGACGAGCGAGGTGGAGATTGTCTGGGAGACATCGCTTGGGGAGGAAGGGAGTAAGGTGCTGGAGGAGGCCGGCGTTTATAGGATTCGGTATTTTGGGGACTCAAGGACTGTCACGGGAGATGTTACGGCTTTTGAGGGCGTTAGCGGAGAGTTTAGGTTGGCATGACGGGTAAGTTTCTGCTCTTTGCGTAGGCGTTGGAATGGCGTATTTGGCAGGCATAGGGTAGAATGGTTTGGCAACATGTACGTCAGCGCAAGAGGGATGGTCGGTCGGGTTCCAGGGTACAGAAGTAATAGAATATACCTTTCCTCTTCACCCCCTAGCCCAGACTTGTTGAATGTAGTCTTAGTCCAGTCTGTCTGCACAATTCCTGGACGCACGTGTACTGTCCCTGGCACATGAGCCACGGGTCTTCTTGAAAGCAACGCCATCATATCCCATTATAGACATTCTGAAGTCGTATGCGTGTCACGCAGCGAGAGACCCGAACCTAGCATACACACGCCGAGAGCCAACAGGGTCTCCCCGAAAGCCATATATCCTCAGCAATTAGCCCCTTCCATCCCCTAGATCCCAATCCAAATCAAGCTGATAACAACATCCATCCCCTTGTCCTCCCCGCCGTCGTACTTATAACTCCACATGCCGTCCCTCTTCTCGTCCCAGTAGGCCCCCGTGGCGGAATGCATGCCCCGCCTGCCGACGTGCGGCTTCCCGTCTGTGGAGACGGGGGCGCCCTCGGACTTCACGGGGACACCCTCAGAGTCGGGCGAGGGTGAGGTGCCCTTGGGTTTGTTGAGGTGTGAGGTGGGGACGAGGTGCTGCACTATGGTGGAGTTGACGGCGAACTTGTGGGTGGGCGTCGTGTCTTTAGGGGTGGATTCTGAGATTACGGCCTTGAGGATGGAGTTCTGTCCGGGGTTAGCCCGTTGTTCGCAAGAACCTTGTGGATGCTGGATCTGAAAAGGCGGTGGGGCGGGAGACAGACAATTATGGTCGAGTTCCACTGCTCCGTCTTGGAGTGGTCGTAGAACTCCGCAGAGCCGATGGCGCTTTCGCACGCCTAGGGGATGTCAGTCGGGCGGCTCAATTATAGGACGGGCGCTATAGCATTCTCTGGCCCGCAGATATCTCGACCCGGGGATCCATCATTGGGGGGACCGCGAGACGAGGTTGAAAGGGGATGGTACGAACATCATTGGCGATCTGCTTGAGGCGGTTGATGGGGACGGGCTGGTATATTATCTCGTTAGCCGAGATTCAATATGAGGCCGTAATAAGCACTGTCTCGAATGTGGTGAAGCCCGCAACGAGAGCAAATAATAGGGGGGCTTGCTCACAGGAGTCGCCATCGTGATGGGATGCGGTGAGATTATGAATGCGATAGGCTCAATGTAACGGTGCCTTAAAAGAGTAATAATGAGGAGGGTATAAAAAAAGGAATTCCGCTGGATGCTTTTTGTCCAAGCTCAATACCCAATGTGGAAGACGAATCGCGGTTGTTTGTCTGCCGGGACGGATGTTTTGTTTCGGCAGCTCGTCACGTAACACGCTGCCTTGTTTCCCCGTCCAACATCCCGTCAGCCCATTGTTTGGATTTCCCATCCCAGGTCGCGTGGGCCCTTTCCTGCCGGCTGGGTGCGGCTGCGACCATAAAGTCACGTGACTGACATCCTGCCGTACGAAGATGGGAAAGCTTTTTGCTGAGCTCACGCCCCTGCTCGTCAGAGCTATCAGCCAACCACCGTCCGTCAATCCGCACGTGCTTGAAGCTTTCGAACACCCTGAGCTCTGCTGGGAGAAGTCAACGGCGGGGTCAGATTGCAACGACGTCAAAAGTTATTCATCGAGAGACAATGCTATTCTTCAAGCCTGACCCTAGCATGTATATTCTGGAATAATATTTACTCCATCCCATCGGAATCTCCATAGGCGAAGAACGTCTGTTTCTTGCCACTCAATTGCACCTCTTCGACGGCAAATCGGTCTCGCCGCCTCGATTGATCTCAACTCTTACCTCGACTCATTCGCCTCGTCACGCAGCACACGCAATCGCTAACCACCGCCGAAATGTCTAGCCAGCCTCTCCTCCAAACGACGCAGGGCAAGTCCTTCCATTTCCTCTCGACCCACCCATGGCACTGCATACTAACGAAATGCCGCAGGCAAACGTATCGCCCTTCCCACCCGCGTCGAGCCAAAAGTTTTCTTCGCGAACGAGCGTACGTTCCTCTCCTGGCTCAACTTCACCGTCGTCCTCGGCGCCCTCTCTCTGGGCATGCTCAACTTTGGCGACCGCCCGGCCTTCATCTCTGCCTTTTTCTTCACGGGCGTGTCGGTCTTCACGCTGCTGTACGCTCTGGTGACGTACCACTGGCGAGCGAAGAGCATACGCGCGAGGGGTCAGGCCGGGTTTGATGATAGATTCGGGCCGACGATCCTAGCGGTCATGCTTCTCGGGGCGGTAGTTGTGAACTTTGTGCTGAGGATTGTTTACTCGGCGAGGGACAGTGGAAACTGAGGGGGGTTCATGGGCCAACAAGCGAGAGATGGACAAGGGACGGGCGTGGGCTGTAGTCGGGCGATGTGAGATTGTTTGTTGGATTAGGATTGGAGAAGCGGAGAATGGGTGGGATAGCGAATTCATAGGACTGGTTAAGGCATTTGTACATCTTTTGGAATATAGCGCGAGTATAGATTGTACTATACGCACCTTTTTACATGATAAGAAGCATACCGCCGAATACCATTGCACATAAAACCCTTTAGAGTATCGTCAGTTGCTACACTCTCCTCCCGCCCCAATATTTTGAAACTCCAAACTCCAGTCCTGCACCTATCCATCCAAACCAGCCACATTGAACAGCGAGTGCCATCTGAATATAGCACTTGTTTATCCACGCACGAACGCATCAACTTCAATCCGGAGACTACCCTGTCGTCTGTACCGTAACACCACCTTTCCCTTTCAGCTCAGGCACTGGGTCTGCTGATAAGAATATCCCCATGGATCTCACAGACTTCGCCTCCGCCTTCGGATTCGCCACCCTGTTATATATCTCCAACTTCTCAAACCCGTCATCACTCTCTCCGCTATCCTCTTCTCCACCCGCCAAAACTGTCTCCTCCACAACGGTGGGCTCCGGGGGCCGCGGTGGAAGCTCAAAGAGGTGGTTATACTGGTATACGACCCGTCCCTCCCCCGCCAATATGCCCTTCGCTTTCTCCGCAACAGTGATCATCTTGCATATTTCAGCGGGCCTGGCGTGCAAAAGCACAAGTGGTGTTGATCCCGCAGCCTGTTCACCACCCGTACGTGTTCTCACTCGCCGTAGGTGATCTAATATTCGCTCAACACGCTTCCCCACCTTCGTCGACGAGATCACGGACGCGACGAGGACATCGTACTTCGGCTGCAGTTCCACGAGCGTTGCCTCGTGGAAGGGAGAGAGCGCCAGTGTCTTGGGCAGCGGGCCGGATGTTTTCGACAGGTTTGGCGATTGAGGCCGCGTCTCGTCGGGGGCTTTCCTCTTCTTTGGCTGCCGCGCTTCGGCGGTGGCCTCGTCGGGCATCCTCCTCTTGGAGCTCGTCTTGTCTGCTGCGCCCATCGCGGGCAGTCTCCGGTCGGCTTTCCTTAGTGGGTACGTTCGAATCGGTGGCGCGATAACGAGTGAGGGTCCCGTAGAGGTCACCGCGGGCGTTAGCTGGTGGTGGTTGGCGCCGTTGGCGCCGTTGTCATCATCTTAATGTGACTTACGACGTCCCAAATTTTCGACGGCGTCGAGCTCCAGGATGCAAAGTGGGTCCATACCTCTTATCGATAAGGGACCGTTCATCGAAGTTGCACCAAACTGAGACAGCAACTAGAATAATAAGACGAGGGAGCTATTGATCCAAGACTAGTAACCATGAACACTGCCCTGGGTGTGGATTTGCGCTCTTGCATGTTGCATGACGGGACGCGCAAATCATGGCTCGCAGCAGCCTACAAACAAGCGATCTTTGCATCACATTGCGCGACGGAGTTTCAGAGGTGGGCACATCCTTCGTCTCTATTTTTGGCCATGACTTTTGGAGTTAGCCAGCTTTTCCGCCTCCCGCTGCCAGAGAGTCTCTGGGCGAACGCGTCTCGGACATGTCTTGCGCAGGCGGGGGGTGAAAGCAGCGAGCACGTCTAGCTGTATCCCTCGTCCCCGTGGCAGGGTGGATGGCTGAATTTCATGATTCAAGATACAGAGAGCCGAGACGTCGCGTCCTCCCGCGGTGGACTAATCTTTGATTGGCTTGGCGTTTCTTGGGGGCGTCAGCCGTAAACCTTCAGGGGTTGGGAGCAGCCGGGGTGGTGTGGGTCTTAAGGGTGGCCGGTGCGCCCATGTCGCATGGGAACATGTACTCGGTACCGGCCTCGCCTTGATTGGGCGCTGGTCCCACCAACGTGCAAGCTTGAGAGAGATGATGATGGGGCCGTCTAATCATATCGTTCCCATCCTTCCTGGTTCCGGTGTGGTTATTCGGGGCCAGTCGGGCGTCCTGGGGAGGGACGCGAGTGAGGCTCGTTCCCCGAAAGTCTGACGAATCCCAACGTTGAACTGCGTTTTCCTTGCATCGTGTTAGTTTGGAGGTTCCAAATGCGTCGCAACCTTGGAATGTGGTCGCAGGGGCCCGACAAGGTTGCTCGAATAGCTGCAGGCTCCTGCAGTCCCCTTCGATCTGTTTCGTTCCGAGACCCACTTGCAGGGATAAGGCGTCCTCTGCTCAATACTGCGCAATAATAGGGGGGAGATCGTGTTTGAAGGTGCAGGGGCCTGACGGGGAGTGGCGTCTTGTGAAGTGGATACTGGTCCCCCCACTGGCCGGTGCTGAGGTACTGGTACGCGGCCCGCTCGGATGGTGTGAGCCGTCTCGTATTTTGGCCCGCCGGAAACTGCTCCATGTACTGCCCAAATGCTCCGAGAACAGCCGCAGCGTGGGATTGGGGATGATAAGGCCTAAACGACCTCCAGGTAGTCGTGTTCTTACCACATATCTCAGACTCATGGAACTGGTACTTCAATAATATCTACCGTTGACAAGGGAGGATGACATGGGGCTATATGGCTGGGCGAGGGGTGGGAGCCTGGAATGATAAAGATGGACTATCGCGTGCGCTGCTTACGGCGTCATATTCTCGTCCTCTGCGGTCTGGTTGCCTCAAGGCATCCTCCGGGCATCTAGAACTGGCCTGTCCGCTGTAGCACCAAGGCATAGAGTAAAATCTATCGTCAACAGAAACGCGTTCAAAGCATTTGGTGAGCAGGCTATTGGTTACGGCGAGCTATGTCGATGCGAACTGGGGCCTCGCGAACCACACTGCCCGGCGCAAGCGTCATGGGGAACGCGCATCGAAAAAGAATCATCCGAACCTCAACTGGGAGTGGCACTGCGAGCTAGCTCAACGGATGAAGGTAGATGAGCTTCGACAGGCGTCCATCAGGCTAGGGCTCACTTCTCCCTGGTATCGCGTCGTTTTACTGGCGATCTTCGACGCGCCCGATAGCGACCAGAGCCCAAGATGCTTGCTTCTGTGGCACAGTCGTCTGTTACCTTGGTTCTTAGCTCCGTAGTCTGCGGTTATAGCCGAGTGAGAGTAGCATCTAAGATTCCAACTCAACCCCGGATTGATTTTTTTTTTCCCTTTAAAGAGACGCCTGGGACATTCGCAAAATTTGGATCGGGTCAGTATTCAGTTCGCTGACCAAGCCAAGCATCGTTTGCCGCGCGGGATGGTACGACGAAGAGGGAAGGTTCAGACGTGCCGCCACAGACCACCCGAAGAACGCCACGCTCTAACAAGCAAAATAGGCCCGGAGCGTGGAAATTCCCCCTGCTTGCCTCTGGCCGCCAGGCGTCAGATCCTGACTGCTGTCCTTTATCCCATTATTGACAGGAGGGAACGATGACCAGCTCCCAAGGAAAATCAGCAAAGGCAAGATCAACCCGTGACCTTGGAGTTTATGAGAACTCGTACAAGTCAGAAGGCACTGTCTAACGCCTGGTTAAGGTTGGCCACCGAGTATGACAGGTCCTGTTCAGAGTGAAAGAAGAGTGCTTATAATAAGACGGCAAAATACCGTGCCTTCATAAATCCTCATCATCATAATCCGTTCAAGGCGGCGTTCGCTTCTTGCTGTACGAAGCATACCTCGATATTCATTACGCGCATATCTGGAGAGCGGTAACTGCTTCCCGCGCAAAAATACAGAGTACACATGTCCAGATTCTGCTTCTGGAGCTTGAGCCTGTGCGTAGACGAAGTACTGATACTTACGAGAGTACCTTGATAGCCCCACACCCAGGCGCCCCACCCCCCTTGTATCCCGTACCCCATTCCACCTTGTTCCTTCCCTGCCATCCATCTGTCCCCCGGAACAGAACGCCCAGACTCAGCCCATGCACTTCCCTGTCGGAGCCTCCCCTTCCATCAACTTCCCTCTCCTTTCCCTTTCTTCCGCACCTCTTTCCTCGCCTCTCTCAGTCACCTTTTCATCCCCCAACGGCGAAAATTACCAGCGTCGAAGCAAGAAACGGGCATTTGACGTGCCCGAACTCTTTCGCGCTTTCTTTTAGAACTAATCGCTCCTTTTTAATCGAGGCTTTCAGTAGCTCTTGATTTTTTTTTTATTTCCCCTCCTCTCTTCTCTTCCATCGCCCGTCAAACAGCCAGCGCGCACCGGTCGCACCGGCACTGTTTCCTTGTTTGCTGCGAAATTTCCCCCCCTTTCTTTAGAGTTTCGAGGGGCCAAAACCACCTCATTCCTGACGCGACCGCACTCCACCCCCTCTTTTTTGCCCGCAACCGGACTGGCCTATCGTCATCCAATCGCCGGGCTCCGCAACTAGGCTGCAGCATTTCCGACTAATTCTCGCCCCAACTCCGTCTTACGTCAGTCCTTACTGCGCGACCCAGACAAAGTCGACTTGTTCCACTTTTGCCTCCTGCAACACCTTGTTCTGCGTCAAACTTGTCGCCAGCAGGCAACGAGTGTCTCCCTGCTCTCACTTTCCCAGAGTATGCTCATGTTCCGATTCTGGAGCAGTGACTCTAGGGGAGGTGAACAGAGCGTCAAACTCGACCGTCCCATGTTGCACGATTTCCCAAAGCCCTTGCACCCGATCACCCAGACGATAGCGCCGTCAGGAACTGGTGCCTGCGCACCGCGCCAAACCTTCAAGCGGGAACGCGACGAGGATTCCTGTCAAAATGCGCCTGCGGCCAAGCGCCCCAAGCCGGCGCAAACTGCCGAGCCTACTGTAAACGCACCACTGGATGGACCAGCGCCGACACATCTTCCCAATGATAGCCTCGACAGCGCGCGCGATGCGATACAATATCATTTTGGACTCGAGATCCTGCACAAGCACAATGAGCTGAGGCTTATCGACCAGGAGCTCGCCAAATGCCAAGTCGCGCTGGAACAATTGCGCCGGTGTCACCTCATCCCTTACCCTATTAACACTCCGACGCCCGACCAGATGATGGATATCTGCAATGGAAAGGGACCAGCCCTTCGCGAACCTGGTAAAGAAGTCCCCCGGTGGGCACCCCCCTTTGGGGTAGTTGATGGTCCTTACGCCCGGCATTATGCGAAATGGCTCATTCCCGATCCCATGTTTGACGGCATACTACCGGAGTGGAAGTCACCCTACGATGCCCGAAGTGTGCGGACGTCCACTGAGGGAAGGACAACGAGGAATAGCTTGGGAGATGGTCCGCTTGCTGGAAAGCAGCGTCCCGTCCGCGGCAATGCTGGCCAGAAGCTGCAGAACCTCATGAGCGGATACCCCCCGGCCAAGGACAAGAACGGCCCATGCGTCTTGAAGCGTCAGTCCGATGGGCAGACTGTGAAACTAGTATGCCTCGACTGCAATAGGGAGAACTTCCTCAGCATTCAGGGCTTCATCAACCACTGCCGTATAGCACACCGACGCGACTTCAAGAGCCACGAAGAGGCAGCCATACGGTGCGGGCAGCCATACGACGCGAGCGAGGTGAAGACTCCGGCAACTCCGAAGCCGGCGAGTGAAGAACCGAAACCACAGCCTGTCGCCGTTAGCGCCCCGCCCCCGGCCTCCGGCTTGGTTCATCCCTACGCGCAGCCCGAACTTGAGCGGCAGCAAGCGTTCATCTCACTGCAGTCTCGCATTCAGGACGGTTTGCGGCTTTACAAGCAGGGTAAACTTCCCGGTGTGACCGGCATCCCCGGTGTAGGCGCCAGCTCCTCTTCGTCTTGCCTTGTTCCCTCCTCCGACACGCCGTACTTGTCGCAGTTGATGAAGGCTAAGAACATCGATGGCGATCTTCAGCAACTCGTTGGTGACGCGAAGACCAAAGTCGATCTTGATGATGTCTTTTCACCTGGCGAGGATTTGGAAGAGCCAACGGATAGTGCAATGAGTGAGAGCCCAACGGGCCCTCCGCCTCCTGCCACGCGAATGCCCGCTCGCACAGTGGCCTCTGTCCAAAATACCGCCAGCACACATCCCACCAACACCAAGGGGGCGTCTCCTGTCATGCCATATGCTGAGCCATTGCCTATCAAGCATAGGGAGCACCAGGACGCAATGACCAGGGACGAAGACGAAGCCATGGATCCCGACCTAAGCCCGAATCCCGCTGCTAGCAATAATGCTCCATCTCTCGTTAGCGACGATGGTGAGTACGATGATTCGGACGACGGTTCCTCTGAGTCCGATGCTAGCGACAACATCGAGCCCGGCGCTCTCTCGGATGTTCCCGACATAACCATGGAAGATGATGGCGACGCGCCTCGCTCGCTACGACACCATGGTGACTCTGGCACCGGGACTACGGTTAGGCTCCGGAAGGAGGACAAGAAACACATCGGTTTTGTCAGCCCCGTCAAGGATGCCAACGACCGGAGGGGCGCAAGAAATGCCTAGGCCTTCTACTATCCAAGGCATAGTTACTTCGTTCACTAGCGCCCGTCCAAGGCCAACTCAACTCTTCTTTTTGCTTCACTTCAAATACTTCCTCTCATCATTACCATATACATGTTTTTAGTCACCGCGCTGCTTTTTTGTCGTTCTTTGCGCTCCTGTGCCATACCGGATGAGGCAGGGGGTTAAACTCTACGGGGAGGGTTACAGGAGTCACGGTATACGATTTTGTCTGCTTCGATCATATTTACTGCAAGGCGTCAAGACGGATGCGGGTTTCTTTATTTCCCAGGACTGCTTCGTCGGTTGTTTTCGCTTTTTTTCGCCTCTTAGAGATTGCGTTTCCACGATTCTTCGTGTCACCATCTGTCGTGTTTCTTAAAGGCGGATAAGTCCTGGCTCGGTTTGGAGGGAGTTGGGAAGGAAGGGTAAGGATTTGAGATTGCGGAACATCAGACCCTCTCGGAGGAGAGGCAGCGAACAAGAAGCATATCTGACGGACTTGCTTTCTAATCGCGTCTGGCGGTATTTCGTCTCACGGTCCTTATTTGTATGATTCCGCGGCGGGGTTATTGGCAACTATGTGTATATCTACAACCCTGGAGAGGATGAGGAAAAGTAGGCGAGGAGCGCTGTCAATAAACTACACTCGCATACACGGAACCCTCTAGATTCTGCAGCCTGTAAACTCGACTGCTGGTAGTCATGCGCTTATGGGTATCGCATTGCTTGAGCTACGGCAAAGACACGTCTTCGTGGCTTTTTACCTAATGCACGATTCTGTTGGAGAAAGAATTGGTTGGCTAGTAGGATAGTAATTGTTTCATTTATCAGACTGTGTTAGTGCAATGATGCTATGAAAACTGAGCACCATTTGCTCTGGCTTGCATGCACTCGGCCTAAGAGCTGATTCTTCATACCAATGAGCATCATTATAATCCCAGCCATAAACTTGGCCTATCTCTTATTCCTTCTAGCATACATGACAATCGGCTCCCTCGCCTGTAGACAACTTACACCACGACGGCCATAACACCAGCAACACCAACCAGCAGCCCGCCCATGTTCAGCACCAAGTCGGCCGCCGCACCGTCCGAGTCCTCCTCCTCGTCGTCGCTGGCCGAGTCACTGTCAGAGTTGGAGTCAGATTCGGAGGTCGTGGTGGGCTCGGCGGCGGAATCGGTAGACGCGGAACCGGACTTGGTGGGCGTGGTGGCGGAGGAGCCGAAGACGGAGGCGTTCTCGCAGTGAATCTGAACTTGGCCCTGAGCATCGCCGGCACGGGGGTCGTCGGGGCAGTTGTTATAGCAGCTGGGGCGTGTTAGCGGGAGTGGTTGGGCGGATAGAGGAGAACGAGGGGCTTACGTAGCGATGGCCTGCTGGGCAGCGCAGAGGCAGTCGTAGTCGGCCTGGCCACAGTCGTCGAACTTAGCCTGCTCGGACTTTAGGCAGGCCGTGACGATGTCCTCGGCGTCACACGTCGCGGCGGTGGCGGTAGAGGCGAGGAGAGCGAGAGGAAGGAGGAGCTTCATCTTGGACGTATGACACGAAAAGAGAAGATATTAAGATTATAATACAGTTATTCTTGCCGTTTATATGAAGGGCACCTATAAATGCCTAATTGAAACGAGGAACAGGTAACGAGTAGTGGGAATGGAGAGAAGGGAAGGGAAAGGGAGGAGAGAGGAACGGAACGGGGGCAGATACCGGGGAAGGTTTTAATAACATTGGGGAGGGGGGGATGCGGAGGCGAAGTGCAACAGCGCCGAAGAGCCGAGGTGTCCAGCGAGAGTCACTCGTGCGAAAAGAAAACAACAGAAGCAAGGCGTGGCCTTGCAGGTCTCGTCCTGGGACCTCAATGTTTCACGCAAACGGACCCCCGCGGCCTTCCGCAGTTGCGTGAGGGGGACCGCTATTCCTCGCGTGAGCGCTGGTTGAGGAATATCATGGTGTCTGGAGGTGCGAGTGGAAGTGGAGGCCGGGCGTCTGCATGATTAGTATATTGCACCGTGGGCCGGGGTGCAGAACACGAGATTGGGGTGGATGTGCAAGTGTCGTGTTGGGCGGCGGCGGGCAGCTAGGCTCGTATTGATTGGTCCCCTTCGCTTGGGGTTAGTCTATTTCGCGAATCTTACGAGGCCGGCTGTAAGTCCCGCTGGGAATGATACGGGATAGAAACATGTTTCCAAAGATGAAGTGTAAGCCTCGCGTGTGTGAAGACAGAAGAAATACCGAGATCATGCGCTGATGTTTTGTGCCATAAACGGCTGGAGTGAGCGGCATGTCTTGGGAGGCCGTCGCGAGTGTCTCGGCGCAGCACATCCATCGGCCATCCAACCCCTGTAATGGCTCGAGATACGCGTCCGGAGACAGAGGTTGGAAAACCGATGGCGATGGATCTCCGTCTCGGAGGTTACCTGGGGAAAAGACGCGTCGGCATGTTTATGTTTGTGAGAGGCCCGACATTTCGTATGTTTGCTGGGGAAATGCTGGGATGCGGGCCGTGTTGTAAACCGAAAATGCAACGCGCGCAAGGTCGAGGGTGGCTGTCACAGCGGGAGATTTCAAAAGCGTTGAAGCTGCGGCAACAGCTGCTTTTCCTTCGCAGCACTCACACGCACCGGTTATGGGGTGATGAAGCGCTGGCTCAGTAACCGGGTCGACGGCGCAAAAGACCTTTCCCAGAAAAGAGCTCGGGCGAAAAAAGAAGAAAAGGAGAAAAAAAAAAGAGCCGGACAGGCTCGCGATAAGCTTCCTCCCACCTGTCTCAGTTGCCTTTACTCGGGGTCCAGAGACGCCGGAGCATCTCCAGAGCGAGTGTGATGTCAACTTTGGCTCTCCCGGCTCGAAGATCCAATGACCAGTCAGGCGTTAGCCAATCACAACTCACATAGTCTGCTCCCGACTGCCAGGCTCCGCAGTAGGCTGCGCGCACAGACCAGGCGCTGGGAACGGCGCATTTCTGACTTTCCAGCACAAGGCTCCGTTCCAGACGACATCTCGCTGCAACCGTCGACTACATGTGTTTTTTTTAATCCCCCCACGGCGGTGCTGCCTTTCTTGTGTGGTGATTCAGGTACGTGAGTTCATTCAGGTAGCATCATTCCATTCCGTTTCCTTAGGGATCAACCTTCCTATTCTCTGTCATGCATCTATCTACTACTCCAAACCTTTGTTCTGTTGGGCCCCGCTCAGCTATATACGACAGTCCTGCCATATCGAAGTAATCGCTAACTTTATCTCTTACCATAGCCATCTTTGCCCTTCCTTATCTCGAGCTTTACCCATCCCACCTAACTGCGGCCCCGACTCCGTCAGAGCATAACCGAACTCGAAACTTGAAAATGTCCGATAGCGAAAAGCATGAAGAAACTGCCCCGCCCAGCAACGACCCCGTCGTTTCTGGCGAGGAGGGCAATGAAGAGGAGGTACGCTTCGTGTGTCTGATCCCTGGAGGGACTCTCTCTCGGCCAAGGCCGTAGGCTAGAGGCGCTTTCAAGAGATGGAAGGGGAGAGCCTTTTCCCCACACAATCCTCAAAAAAAGATACAAGAGAAAGAAAGAGCGAATACTGAAACATCGGAACGCCCGAACCAACAGGAGGAGATCACTGCCATGAAGAAGCGCGTGGCTGAGATGGAAGAAGAGGCCGCCAAGCTGCGCGAGATGCAGGCCTCTCTGAACCAGCAGACGCAGGAGACGACCGACAGCAAGGATGACGTCGATAGCCGGAGCATCTTCGTTGGCAATGTCGACTACTCTGCCTCACCCGAGGAGGTGCAGGCGCACTTCCAGAGCTGCGGGTCCATCAACCGCGTGACCATCCTGCTGGACAAGTTCACGGGGCATCCCAAGGGGTAAGCCACGAGCGTTTTCCATATTTCCGGGGTCGGCAAACGTCCTCGGAAGCTAGTATTTTCTAACACCCTACAGCTACGCATATGTCGAATTCACCGAGCCCAGCCTCGTCGCGCAAGCCCTTGTGCTCAACGAAAGCGTCCTCAAGGGGCGCAACATCAAGGTCGTTCCCAAGCGCACCAACGTCCCCGGTATGGGCCGCGGTAGGGGTCGCGGCGGATTCCGTGGGGGTAGGGGGGGTTTCGGGAGGGGAGGTCCCCGGGGAGGTGGTTATCGCGGTGGTTACCGCGGACGCGGGAGGGGGTTCACCCCTTACTGATGTAGGTTTGTCGTGTGTTTAACAGTGCGCTTTTAGATATCCAGCGGGGAAAGGAAAGGGAGATCCGGATGGGTCTTGGTTGACGAGAAGTCTGTTTACGCTAAGAGGGAAAGGTTCTGGTTTATGCAGGGGGCGGGCTAGACTGTGGATGCCTGTGGTGACAGATAAATACCTTCGCCTCTGATACAGCAGAATGACTGGGAGATTGCAACGGGATGATTCCATGAATACCGAGTAGGTGCATATTGAGGGTTGTTGCGCCCAAACTGGAGTATTCTAATCCGGTTTCGCTGTACTTCTTGACCTCGACGCTGTTGCTCTTTCGAAGATATGCAGGAGAGACACTGCAGAGGCGCAGTGTGGAAAACGAGAATGAGACTCCTGCAACTCCAGCTGGACAGCCCTGAAGCACCATTGTACCGTCGTGCCGAAAGTATGCCTCATTTGGTTACCCTACGCGCCTGGTGGGGCTCGCGTTCAGTCAAGGGCAGCTCCAGAAGCCAAGATGGAAAGACAGGAAGTCGAGACGACCCGCATAAGCGCATAACAACCGAATCAGAGGCGAAGCCCGGAATCTCATGCATGTAGGAGCATCCCAAACACAGCGCAGGGGGGGCACGATTCTAGAAATAGCGGAGGACGGGAATAATTATAAACGTAAGGAAGTGCCCTCTGTTGTCCAGAGTAAAGGTGGGCCGGAATGGGGCCGTTCTAACGTTCCCGGATCGGGCAAGCGAGAGTATTCCGGTATCGTGGGCGTGGGTACAGGGATCAGCGGGGAGACTCCTGCGGTAGGATTACGGTGGCAAAAAGACGTGGGGAGGGTGGAGATGGGTCGGGGCCGTTTTTCTACCTGGGGAATTCTGAATGATCGGACTGGATCCATGGTCTGGCGTGGCGGGCCGGGGTATGAGTGGCCGGCGCGACGCTGCACCGCCGGGGACGCCGAAGCTGGACGAGGAGGGGCATACCGCATGCGAGGTACTATTTCACTGCGCTAATGGAAGCTCGGCCTTTGTACATAATGACGAATACTGGACGCTTCTCAGCGGGTCCGTCGCGGACTGAGCTGCTCGGTAGCAGTGGGCTGAGGGTGACGAGTCATTTGGCAACCCTTGCCCAGGATATGCTTGAATTCTCGTGGCCGTGCTCGCTTGATATCAAGAAGGACGGGCCTCAATCGACCCCTGCTTGTTCGCTCTTGGTTGGTTCGAAGCTCCTGCGAGTGTGGTGAGGGAGCCAAGTGCAACGCCTCCCAGTTGATGGCTCCCAAGCGGCGGTAGACAGGTACCTCCGGAACAGGCCGAGCTGTCTAGGGCCAAAAAAGTACCCGCCTCATGCAGGGTACAAGGTCTGACGGCGGGCAGTAACCCCGCCACACTTGGATTCGCCCATCCGTCTCGGCCATGGTCAGCAGAGACGTCTCCTAAACACGAGGAATGCGATGTTTGGAGATGTAGGTGCATGAGGGAAATTGCATCACAGCTTGGACAGGTCGCAGCTTGAGACGATAACGGGACGAATGGCCGCTGGGAAGGGGGGGAGCTCGTATGATAGCCACTGCCGGCCTGCCGGCAGGATTAGAAACAGAGCACTGGTAAGCCGCTGGCGTCCACGGGCGCGTGCCCACCAACACGCACTGTGAGCGGTGGCTCCAGCATGGACCACACCGAATACTACCAAGTACGGAAGGCGGGCCCATGGTCATCAACGACCCGAGTTTCCCCTTTCCGCCGCTCTCAAACCAGCCAGACTACTTTCCACGACACACTTCCACCTGCATTGGAAGGGCAGCCTCGTTCTCCATGTCTGGTACTTTTATCCTTCTTCCATTTGTGTGTCTCTTTCTGCCAGCCTTACCCGTATCTTAATCCCATCCCCTGTCGTCATACCGCCGAGCTACTCGTGCCCCCCGCCGCCCCTCCCCGCGACTCCACCACAGTCGCTTGGTCATTTCGAAACCAGTCTCGGGTTTCTTCGTAGCCGCCACCGCCCAGCAGCGCAGCCCCTCACTCCCGCCGCCAACCACCCCCCCGGCATCGACCGAACTGCGCCCTTTCACCTCCGTTGCCAGCCACTATACGATACACCCTTGAACGGACAAACCTACTCGAAAGTCTCTCCGGCTAACCAGGTAAGAGCCCACGCCCCACGAGGTTGTAGACCTAGAAACCGCTGTGTATCCTTTTCAGCTTTTTTATTTTTCCCTTTTTTGCCCTTTGCGGCCTGGTATCATGGTCTCGCCCACCCCCCGCCCCTATTACCCCACACACTGAATTCCATCCAAGCCGCCGCCCGACATTTATTACCACACGACCACACTAAAGCGGCTAAGTGAAGGCTACACCCGCCTCCTGCACAGCCTCTTGTTTCTACCTCGTACACCTACCGAACCTTCCTCACCTCGAAGCGGCGTGTGGCCTCTTCAATCTCCCACGAATACGCGACCTCACTGCCACCGCTTTGGGAATCACCCTGATACGTAACTGACACGTCAACTCTCCGGCCCTCACTCCAAAGACAAGAAAGACTGCCGTGGACGGCGTCACGCCCGCGACCGTGCCTCGCTCCGACTGCATCGCCACGGCTCCGCCGGCCGCCGCTGCCGATTCGATATTCGCCGTCAACCAGCCGTTGAACATCGTCGTTTCTTCCGAGACTGTTTCCGTCCAACGCCCTCGCTGCGGCTAGCGTCATTACCCGATTATCCCTCGTCTTGCGAAGGCGTGTTTGATAGTCGCCTCCCGATCTGCTGGTCGCGAGAACTAACCGCGAGACCATGTCTTCGCGTACGGATGCTGGGCAATCTGGGTGAGTTCCATCGAAAGACTTGCGTGTGCACGATCTATATTCGGCCAGCACGCGTCGACAATGCGGGTGATGCTCCACGCTGCCCAACCGTTCAACAGGCGAGAAGCAACAAATGCTGACCTGTTTTCTGTCCTTCAGCAGTCCTAATATCCGACTAACGAGTATGCCCGAGTCCTCGTTTCGAGATATCTTCAACCCGCCACATATCTAACAGTTCTTCGCAGTCATCGCCGCCGATGGTCTTTGCAAGCGAGATGTGTTCCGTACGTGGGGCCCATATCGTCATTCCTCGCCCCGGCTCTAAAAGCTAACGCTATATGAACAGGCTTCCCCGACCCGTTTGCTGTTGCTACGGTCAACGGCGAGCAGACCAAGACGACCACTGTCGCAAAGCGGACGCTGAACCCGTACTGGAACGAGAGCTTTGACCTGTACGATGCGCTGCTCCCTTCACCTTACGCTTGGATCTTCGAGCGCCTTGTCAAACCTTATCGTTCAGGAGCTAACACGTCATAGTCGGGTCACGGAAGACAGCATCCTTGCTGTCCAAGTCTTCGACCAGCGCAAGTTCAAGAAGAAGGACCAAGGATTCCTTGGTGTTATCAATGTCCGCATTGGAGACGTGCTCGAACTAGGGCTTGACGCTGACGGTTCGTGTCTATCATCTTCAAAGAATCAACCCCCCGGACCCTGCTGACAACGACTCCAACAGACCAGATGCTTACCCGTGATCTGAAGAAGGCGGCGGATAACCTGGTTGTCAACGGCAAGCTCATCATTAATCTTTCTACAAACCTTACAAGGCCTGCGCGCACCCAGGCCGGACCCTCAAACCCCGCACCAGCAGGATTGGGGCCTCAGAGCTCGTCTCTATCAACGGCATCGCTATCCGAAAGGCCCGTCTCGGCGATATCGGGTCAGAATGGCGCCCTAGCTGCTGGATCCCAGGTGCAACTCCCCCACCGCCCCGCCGTCGCGACGGCCGGGTCCAGCCAAGGCGCTGGTCCCTCGAATGGCACTTCAGCGTTCCCGGGGCGCGCGGCGAACTCGCAGCTCAGCCCGTTCGAAGACGCACACGGTCCGCTACCGGCTGGCTGGGAGCGTCGGGAAGACAACCTCGGAAGGACATACTATATCGACCACAATAGGAGAACCACGAGCTGGAAGCGGCCGTCAGCTAACGGCACTGTCGAATCGGGTCGTGAGCGTGAGGCAGCTACACAGGTGGAAAGGCAAAGGCATTTGAACCGGACCCTGCCGGAGGACCGGACAGGCGCTAGTTCGCCGACCCTCCGAGAATCCCAACAACCGTCACCAACCCAACAGGCTCAGCAGAACCAGGGATCGCCGCAGCAGTCGAACTCCCAGATGGTCACGTCGGGTGCTACCGCTCCCGGTACGGGCGAGCTGCCGCCAGGATGGGAGCAGCGTTTCACGCCAGAGGGTCGCCCCTACTTCGTCGACCATAACACGCGAACGACTACGTGGGTTGACCCGCGTCGGCACCAATACGTCCGCGTGTACAGCCCCAACAACAACTCGAACGGCTTCCAGCAGCAGCCCGTCTCGCAGCTGGGACCGTTGCCCAGCGGGTGGGAGATGCGCCTAACTAACACGGCGCGTGTGTACTTCGTCGACCACAACACTAAGACGACGACCTGGGACGACCCGAGACTGCCGTCGTCTCTCGACCAGAACGTGCCACAGTATAAGCGAGACTTCAGGAGGAAGCTCATCTACTTCAGGTCGCAGCCCGCCATGCGCATACTCTCCGGACAATGCCACATTAAGGTGCGGCGATCCCACATCTTCGAGGACTCGTTCGCCGAGATCCAGCGCCAGTCGCCAACAGACCTGAAGAAGCGCCTGATGATTAAGTTCGACGGCGAGGACGGTCTCGACTACGGTGGTTTGTCGCGAGAGTTCTTCTTCCTCCTGTCACATGAGATGTTCAACCCCTTTTACTGTCTGTTCGAGTACTCGGCGCATGACAACTACACACTTCAAATCAACCCGCACTCCGGCATCAACCCAGAGCACCTCAACTACTTCAAGTTCATCGGGCGGGTGGTGGGTCTCGCCATCTTCCACAGGCGTTTCCTAGATGCGTTCTTCATCGGGGCACTCTACAAGATGATCCTAGGGAAGATGGTGGTGCTGGCGGACATGGAGGGCGTGGACGCTGACTTCCACCGATCGCTGCAGTGGATGCTGGATAACGACATCTCGGGCGGGATTCTAGAGGCGACCTTCTCGACGGAAGACGAGCGCTTCGGTGTGGTAACGGAGGAGGACTTGATACCGGACGGACGCAACATCGAAGTAACGAACGAGAACAAGAAGGAATACGTGGAGCTGATGGTGCGGTGGCGTATCGAGAAACGCATTGCGGCCCAGTTCGAGGCTTTCAAGGAGGGGTTCCACGAGCTCATCCCGCAGGACCTCATTAACGTGTTCGATGAGCGCGAGTTGGAGCTACTGATCGGCGGTATCGCGGAGATAGACGTCGACGACTGGAAGAAGCACACTGACTACCGTGGATACACGGAGAAGGATGAGGTGATCCAGTTCTTCTGGCAGACGATCCGGTCGTGGGACGGCGAGCAGAAGTCGAGGCTGTTGCAGTTCGCGACGGGTACATCGAGGATTCCGGTCAATGGATTCAAGGACTTGCAGGGAAGTGACGGACCGAGGAGGTTTACAATTGAAAAGGCGGGGGATGTGAGCAACCTGCCCAAGGCGCATACATGGTGAGTTCCTCCCAACCCCCTACCGTCGTCCCTTTCTTTCCTGCCATGTTGTCCGGTATTGTGGAACTTGGCAAGGTTTTGAGATCCTAGTGCTAACATGACGAACTAGTTTCAACCGTCTTGATTTGCCGCCGTATAAGAACCTCGAGACTCTCCAGCAGAAGCTTACCATTGCTGTCGAGGAGACGATGGGCTTCGGGCAGGAGTGAGAGGGTTTTGTTGTGAGGGTAGCTGCGAAAACATGGATTTTGTCACCTTTATTTTTTTTCCAACTTTCTTCTTCGTTTTCCCTCTATGTACCAGTGAGATTGGATGGCTGTCATAGTGGTGGAACTGGGATGTTGAGTGAGGCGAGGATGAGAGAGATGGGGGAGACAGGAAGGGGGAAGCGGAAGTGAACGATGTTTATGATTCGTAATAGATTGCGATGGAAAGTCCAGTTTTTTGTTGTCGTTCTTCGTCTAGCTTGGTTGGGTGCGGGAGTTTGTTTACATTCTATATATCGAGTAAGGGGGTTGGTTTCTTGACGTTGAGATCGAGGCCGTGCCCGTGTCTTCTTGTACCAAATGTCGCTAGGTTCCTCCTGCGTATTCATGCCTATCCAATATTCTCATCTCCGGCTGTCCTCGGAATACGTTTCGCGGGATGAGAGTAAGGGCGGGCGCCCGGATACAACAGACCTCACGAACCCCCTGTCAGGTTTGCCTCAACATAGCACGTACTGAACACCTTAAACCCGAAACGTATCATTAAATCAGGCCCGTTGCAGATGCTAACGCCATACACCAAATCAACCCAATGTACAACCCAAAATCAACATTCTCCCCTTTTTCTGGCCTCCCTTATTTCGAGGATGACGGCCCGCTATCCGGCTCGTCGTCGCTATCAATCCCAATGCTATATCTCTTCTCCTCCCTCGGCGTGCTAACAGCAAGTTCATCCAACTCACCCGCCTCCACGTCCCCATCTCCACTCCTGAACGCCTCCACGGACCCAGAAGCCGAGTCCGCCGGCGCGCCCGCGAGGCCCCTGTACCCCCTCCTCTTCCGCCTGTTCCTCCAGACGATGTAAGCCCAGAGACAAAACGCGGCGATGGCGATAGCGAGGACAATCTCGCCGGAGCGGCGGTATGCATGCCACTTGGCGTCCTCGACTTCCTGCTCGTGTTCCTCATCGGCGGGAGTGCCGCCCTCGACGCTCGTCTGAGGGCCCTTCTCACCGTCAATGCGCGAGTCGACGGGGGAGCCGCCGATGGAGCTGATGTCAACGCCCATGAAGCGGTCGAGCATGTCGCGCGAGCGGCGCGGGTGGTCGAAGGGCACCATATGTGAGGCCTCCTCAAAGAGCACGTACGTGAGATTGCGCGCCTCCTGCCAGAAGCCTGCCTTCTCACCCTCGACCGTCCAGTCACGCCTCGGCGCCCACGTCCCCGGGGTCAGCTCGAAGCCCTTGCCGCCGTTCCACTCGAGGTTGCCGAGGAAGGCCTCGGTGCCCATGTGGTTACAGATGTAATCATCTGCGCCCGAGAAGAGCAGGATGGGCACCTCCGTAAGAATGTCCGGCAGGAGGGTAACAGAGGCGCGGGACTCGAGGTTGCGCATGGCGGAGCCGACGGAGCTGGTGCACTCTTCCCAGCCCGAGACCTTGTTCTTGTTGATGTGCAGGGCGCTGATAACGGCGGGATTCCGGAGGTACGGCTTTATGTTCTTGAGGTCCGGCGGCCAGTTCATGCCGCACGCAGGGTGCTCGTCACGGAGGCGGATGTCGTACATGTTGTAGCACTGCTTCGTGCCGTCGCTGCCGATGGTGGACGTGTAGGCTAGCATGTCACGAAGGATGCGCTCGCAGTCCTGGTAGTCCACGCGATCCGGGTCCGCAGTCAGCAGGCTCTTGCACTTGTTCCACTGCTGCTGGAGCTTGTCGCCCTCAGGCGAGCCCTCCTTGATCATATCCCGCTTGTAGGCGAAGGTGAGGTACGCCTCGTACTGCTCCTTGGGCGAGATCCAGCCGTTGCCAATCAAGAGACCCTGAAGGTTCCACGGTTTCGAAGCACGCTTCCTATTGCGGTCAAGGATGGCCTTTGCGATGTACGGGATGTGCTGGCCGGCGTAGGACTCTCCAGCGAAGTAAATCTAAGGAAGCGCGTTAGTATAGTCCAGGCATCCCGGCACACCGCAACTCACATCATCGTCCTGGTATTCGGGGAATATCGCAAAGTATTTCTCTAGGAACACGACGAACTGGTCCGCCATCTCGGTCAACTCGTGCACGTAGCTGTCCGTGTTCACGTAGCTGAACCCCGTGCCGACGGGGTTGTCGACGAACAGCAGGTTCGCGAACTCGCTCCAGGAGCCGTTGTTGTAGACCAGAGTCTTCTCGTCGTCGGCGACGCGGTAGGGCCCGATCTCCATCAGCGCGCCGTCCTCAGAACTGCAGCCGGGCCCGCCGTTGAGCCAGATGAGCGTGCGCTGCTTGTTGGCTATGTGCTGGTTCTGGAAGTGCCAGAAGAAGAGGTTGCCGTTGTGCTCAGGGGTCACCTCGATGTGTCTGTTCCGGTCAGAAGGGGCGCGAGGGAGTGGGGAGCGCTGAGTTCAGAGGAAAACACTCACCCAGCATGCATCTTGATGGGCGGCTCTGCCGGGGCGCCCGGGAGGCTGTCGACGTAGTAGTCGGCAGCAGACAGCGCGAGGGACACGGATGGCATGAAGGCCAGGGCCGCGCCAAGGAGGCGCGACACCAACGGTAACGACACCATTGCCGACGATGCTGGCCCTTGGCGAGGGAAACAAGTGCTATCGATGGGAGTCGCCCTAAATGGCTACGATGAGGCGAGGTTCGAATCCAGGGCGCTGGACATGGGGCGGGACACGGGAAGGGGAACGTCCGCCGGGAGAAGAGAACACAGATCCCGAGATAATTGCCTCAGCTACCGTAGTGAGGGAAAATGAGCGAGGTGGACGGGGGTTACGCCGGAAACAAAGAACGTCCAGAACCGGTGGGCCGTGACCGTGGCAGTGAAAGGTGTCCTTGGGGAGGTGTGGCATGCATGGAAGGATAATATCCAGCAAATTCCCGGGTTATTCTGGGACCCAATGCGCGCATCGGCGCGGCGGGTCCAGTGCCTGCCGCTGGCTGTGTACCGAAACCCACCCCTGAGCGGGTCCAGTTACAGCGCTGTTTGGGTGTCAGCCAGTCGCTGTCCCGGGACAAAGCTTCTCCCGGATTACGTCACAGCATGGTGGCCCGTCTAGGCTTAGTAACCACTCCTTGCGGCTCGGTTCACCACAGTCGGAGCGATATTGGCAAGTCACCTCGTTTCCTTCAGGGCATGAATGAGTATTGAATAGACAAACACCTTGGATCGGTGATCAATATCACAATTTTCACCGTTATATATGCAGAATAAGCCCATGGAATATCTGTGGATGCCATGAGTGTAAGAACCGACTGGGGCGCTACTCGGGGATTCTTCACGAGTCTATCAGTAGCACGACTATTAAAGCAAGCCTTCTCTTTACTCTAGATTAGCTAGCTACGGGTATCATCCGTATTAATATGCCTCCCAGGAGAATCCCGGGCCCAGCTGCGATGAGCTCTTACCAGTGACGCCCTCACCACCGTAGAGAGGAAGAGAGAATAACAGGAGGGCTGCCATCTCTCCAACTCGGAAGCTCTTGCGCCCTTCAAACCCAAGCAGACTCTGAGTTTCGTCCCTGCTGGCGCCGGCGAGCCCAAATGTCTCAAGACGACCGGCCGGATGCTCGCGCCCGCTCCCCCGTCTCCGCCGCACACAGTATGAATGCACGCACAAATTTCACCCTCAGTTATTCTGACTTCATCCCACTTCGAGCTCAATACCAGCTCAACGCACCAGCTCTTACCTCACATCTAATATTTTCCCCCGCCCCCATAACTTTCAATTATCAACACACTCACTTGAACTTCCTCATACCAGGCGCTCACAATGGCCCAACCCGAGGGTTCAACCCCCATGCTCCAAAAAACAGCAACCTACATCGTCGAGCACCTCGATCCGGAGCTCGGCCCGTGGTCAGAACTCGAGTACGCCACCATTGCAAAGGAGTCCCACGAGACCGGGAACACCTTCCTCCTCTCCTCGCTCCCCCCCTCCCTCAACATCCCCGCCGCGCTGGCCTCCCTTCCAGCTCTCAAGTGCGAGACGAAGGGCGTGGAGGAACTGTATGCCGACAGCAAGGCTCGTGTGTGTCTTCTCGATCCCGCGGCGGGGGAGGATCTAAGTCCGGAGGATGGGGAACGTTTCGAGGTGTTCTTGTTTGGGGGGATATTAGGTTCGTCTTGCTTTCTCGCTCTTTTTTGGGGCGTTGTGTCCAGGCGCGGACTCGATCGAGGGTATTCGACACGGACTAACGGCAATCTAGGAGATGATCCGCCCAGAGGCATGTTATTCTCAGCTCTCGAGCTTTGATACGGACGGCTCTGTCTTCTGTTCAGTTACTCACCCGTACAGACCGCACGTCGGAACTCCGCAAGAAGGGCTTCGAGGGCCGTCGGCTAGGACCCAAGCAAATGACGACCGACACTGCCGTTCGCGTAACTAGGATAGTTGTGCAGGATAAGGGTAAGGCTGTTTCTCGGCTCTCAATTGCGTTTCTGCCCGGTTCTAGTATCAACGGCACAACTCACCGCGCCGCCTGCAGTTCCTCTCGACCGCGTCCCCTACGACGACTTCCCCGAGCTCAAGTTCAACGACAACGAGAGCACCGAGATGCCCTTCCGCTACGTCAAGGGCAACGACGGGAAGCCTATCATGCCAGAGGTGAGTCAGCCCCCGGCGTCCGCCTTGCCGAGCCCCGTCCGCCCTGACTCGGCTGTAGGGGATGCTAGACCTCATCCGGAAGGACGCCGATAAGTCCATCGATGATTTGTTCTAGAGAAAACTTCAATTACAAACAAATTCCAACATGGCGGGAAGACTCGAGATGAGGACGCTAAGGCCGGGCTAGTCACCCCTGTCCACCAAACCCCCCCCCCCTGGCTCGCGCCTTGGGAAACGACCGGGCGGCACAGCTCGCCGATCGGCAACAGTATCCACAGGGTAGAAGGTGGTGTAAAGTTGGGCCCAATGTCATCCCCGGATTCGAGTCATCTCATACCCTTGTGCCCTTCGCCTCTCCTTGGCATTAGCACCTCCCCGCGCCGTACCCTCGCCCAACCACACCGGACGGTCCAACTCAGTGATTAGTGGCCAACGCCCTTGCCACCTCCATCCTTTGCCATCCTTCAGCAGCATCGCCACGCCTTGCCTCGTCCTCTCAAATTCCCCCCACCCCCCGCCTCGTAGTGTATCATGAGAGCCCGTCCGAGAGTGAAGAACTTGGGCGAGGCAGCACCTGATGTGTGGCGCCCAGATTTCCCAACCGATCACGAGCTTCCCGGGGCTTCAATATATGCTGTACTCGTAGACACGTCAGCTACTCCCGTGGCGTTGCCCTTCCCCCCTCCAACCCTTCCAGCTTACAGCCCGCGCGACTCCCTGAAGCAGCGCTTTTCTTGAGTGGCCTGACCAACGCCGTAGGAACCCGGCGACGTTTGCACGCCCCAGGGGCGGACCTGGCCGCCTGGATTTGGATAGAGACATGCCGGTCGCAACTCGGTGTTGGCGGATGAGCGTGAGCCAGGTACATCTCCCGCACCCTGCAGCTGTGGTGGAAACGCCTACTGGTAGATTTGCCTAGGCCAAGGCGCCTCCCTGGATTCCTAAGAGGGTCCCTACGTCAACATGTCAGGAACCACAAAGCCCTCGAAAGTCTGTCAAGGCATCAGGCCAGGGAAGGCACTCTTCATCCCAAGCCTAGCTCGAGGAACCCCGCGGCCCCCGCCCCCCCCCCTCCCGGCTTGAATTTAATAACGCCATATCATATTCACATTCATACACCCTGTTCCGTCTACCCCCTTCTTTGTGCCCGGAATGTCGCCCAGTCCTCTTACCCCTCCCGACTCCCGAGCATCCCGACACTAACAGACACTAGAAAACGAGTTCACACGCGCTAACGCGCTCCACGTAAGGCCTGTTGTACCGGGAGCCGGGGAAATTCTCCGATGGGTAGCGGGAGGTACGATGACCGGGTGGGAGCTGCCGTGATGCGTGGTGCGGGCCGGACGATGCCACCCGGGCTTCGTGTAGACGTGGATTGTGATCTGTAAACGTTCAGGCCGGTACTTTCTCCGCCATGGAATCTGTTATTCCCTGTCATTTTACCTCCAACCCTTTGGATATACGCTGGAGCGAGTAAGGAGGCAACGTCGGAACCCTAAAGCATTTGAAGAAAACAAAGCACCTCAAGTGGTGTGGCGTCGGGCACCAATAACAAAGATAACACCCTCGATATACCCCCAGGCCTCTCCTCCCTAACCGCGCCATCGAAGCTAAACTTATGTGGGAGAAGAACAAGGAAGGAAAAGTGCATCCAATCATAAGGACCCCAGCACCTCCGCATAAGAGCAATACAGGGGCGTACGCGGTAAGAAGGGAGGAGGTAGCCACGAAAGCAGCATCGGAGGTTTCTCCCCCCCTTTTGCCCTCACATGTCTTTTCCTTTCTTCCCTCCAAGACTCCCCTCTTTCCCTCCCCCGGGGCATACCTCGAGTCCCACAACATCTGCATTTTCTTCACCACCCCCTATCTCCTCTTCCTCTTCCCGGTTTTCTGCGCTGTGGCGTGGCTGGTTCGTGTCACATCGGGAGTCGACAGCGTTGGGAAATGTGATATGTGAAGAATTGAACCGGGGAATCTTGCCCTCAATACCGACTGGTCTTTAACAATGGGGCGATGAAAGGATTCCAGGAGCGATTGAGTAATAGGATTCATCGAAACCTCTCGCCTCAGGTGAGGCGACTCCGATGACAGTCCTGCTAGCCGACGGATGAGCATGCATTGGGGAAGTGCACGCAGAGTAGGTGCTGACGGTATGCAGTCAAGTAATCATAGTATGAAGACATTGGATCATGCATGGGGAGTGTATATAAGCTGTGTGCTGTATGCTAGACGCGTCAACCAGGACTCAACGGGATCGATTGACGACGGGGACATGCACCCTTCACGGAGCCCGGTCATCCGAACTCCAGGATGGATAAGATACAGTATGATGTATCGCACAACGAGGTGGGGCCTAAAGGAGCTTGACATACCCGTCACGATGTTCGCTCTCTCTTAACGTTCCGATTGGGTAATCTAGGATGCATTGCCCTAGCTTCGGCTCCACCGGGCATAGAACTGTCGGTGAAGCCTTATTTCCAAACAACGGCACATACATGCCATCCACCCCATAATCCGGTGTTCCCACACAGGAACTTTGGTCACCTACCCCCAGGAGAAGTCCCCGGTCGCTTTAAGTGTGCATCATGCCAAGCAGCGGAGTCGGCTCGAGCAAGGCTGGCAGGGTGTCCGTAGATTGACCATTAGCGCAGTGTGACAGTAGCCATGAACGAATTGACTCCTCACCTGTTGGGAGGAAAGCAGCAGGTTCTCGATGCGGCTCACCATAGGTTGGCTGCGGTGCCTTCGGGAGCAATGGAACTAGCCAACCTGCAATCCACAGGAACGCGGGAACGAGCCTGTAGTGAGACTAAGAAGATGGTCCTACCACCCGGAATATAGAGCACAATGTATCCGCTCCTGTTGAAAATTACCAACCCCCGGCTAGCATGGACGAAGTGAAGAATAATCAAACTCGATATATCCATCCATATTCCGTCACATGTCTTTGTGTACCGCGCGTCAAGCCATGTGGTGTCTCGGGGGGCAAGGATGGCGGCATTGTGAATCAGGTCTTGATCGAGTACTTCGACGGGTGGCTGGCACTCAAGTTGCACAGGATGAGGCCTGCACATCTATTCAGACATGACGCACCTTCAATGGGAAAGCAAAACCTCATGCGATCACTGGAATGTTCCGAGTCAGAACGGGTTCCCTGTAGAGAGGATTCGGGTGTAAGGTTCGAAGTCACAGGGCCTCAAATGATTGGAAGTCATCAACGGAAGATCCTTGTCCCTACACATCTTCATTTCTGCTGCTCACAGGAGAGACGGTGGTGGCAGAAGTAAGCCTCACGTAGGCCGGCACTGTAACAGCTAGCTCCCCTAGAACTAGGCTATAGTTCTTCCAGCGCATTCTAGGTCTTCGGGACAGCTCGATTGGGGAAAGTCTAGCTGCCCTTGGCATGGCGCGTGTGTGATTGAGAGTCCCGGAATCAGAGAAGGGGCGGTACAGGTCGTCTTGTCCGAAAGAGAAGAATGGACCAGCGGCACACTGCCCAGTAAGCACACTTGGGGTTTCATCCATCGAAAATGCAGGCGACCAACCATCTGTGGTGCACATCGCGAAGGCGAGATCGCCTTCATAGCCACCAGGCAAAGGGTCGGGAGTGGTTCTGACCTCGCTAGCTCTGTTCCAGTGCTTCTAAACTCCCGTTTAACGTTAGAGAACGTTTCGTGGATTCTTTTTTTCCCCTTATTTTCGCCAGCAGTGGCTCGTAGCACACGATAGACTGCCGGGGGGCGCCTAGCATGCGCCAACAGTTCGGCTTCGTGCTCCAGACATATAGGGGCCCACTAATCCAACCCAATATTCCAGGAGAGTAGAGAGCTGCAGCCGCGGGCTGGGAAAGCCTCACGGTAACCGAGATGAAGACCCAAACGCTAGATGGCCCGGGTTCCAAAGTTTAAGATCATACCGGTTAAATGACCCCACGAACTCAGTTCCGTTCCGGGGTAGTGTACAGGGGCATCGAGATGCGAACGCAGTAAGATCTCCCGTGTCAAAGTTCGGGATCAAATCGCAATCCGGGTTCGGTTCCGTACCCCGGTGGAGCCAGCCAGTCGTAAAACATACTTGGTAGCGGCGAACAGGCCAGTCGATCTGCAGCGGGCTGGGCTTCACGCCACACGGCCGGCGTTTGATGGTTTGGGCGGCCCAGAAAATGGCAAGGATCACTTTGAACTCCTGATCTCTCCGTGCCAATAGTAAGGCGCCTCCAGGAACGTCCCCGGTGAACGTTTGGTATGGGGCCACGTCCATCCGGGAACCGGTCCTGGCCCGTTCATCGATCGACGGTGTGTTCGGCGATAATACCTATGGCGGGAACTCACTACCCTAGGCTGAGACGAGGCGAGGGTGGGAAACGAATCCAGACCAACGGCAAGCTCAGATCGCTTCCATAACTAGGTTAGTCCTGTCAGGACAAGGCGATAATAGTCCGGATCTCATCATCGTCCGTTTTCACTCCAGAACACAGTCTCGACCGAAAGTTCGAGAGTGAATCAAGGATGTCGAACAGGGGTTCCCTTCTCGGAAAAGAATGCTCCCGCCTGGGCGATTCTGAACAAGCCCAAAACGCGGAGTTCTAGCCGGTCGGCAGAGCGTGCTGAAGTTACTCGCTCTAGTCTCACCAACTGGAATGCAACGCCGTTACGGGGCAAGCTGGATGATTCGAAAGCTAAAAATGGGATGAAACCGACGCCAGTGCGAGTGAGAAACCTGGAATAGTCTCAACGCTCCACTTGACGGTTACGTTGTCCTATCAGCCCGCGAAGACTGGGGGAGGGACCGCTCCCTTCTGCAAGGAACGGAGCTGACCCAATACTACCTATCTTCGTAGAATTTGCCAGACGCAGTGGGTTCCTACCTCCACTGACAGCCGCAGCTTCCGCGTGATCATTCTCGGCCCAACACTCAACCAGGCTCTCCAGGGCTCATTCCAACGTGTTGCCGGGCACTTGAAAGCCATCTATTCGTATGAAGCGCCTTGACCTATTATAACCCCGCTGTATCTTCAGACGATGGCTATGCTGCATGCTTGAATACTGGGTGCCTCTCGGATACGATGCAGGGTCGCGCATGGGGATCCTTCCCTGGCGTAGCGTCCGGCAGGAGAGCGCCTTCTCGACTCCGTGTGGTACAAACATTACTCATCGCTCTCGCCACGATCTCGGGTTGTGAGGCCGGCCTGAGGAAGGTGCGCATCTTCGCCTTCTACTACAGGCGAGCCTTGGTTGGCCCAAGTACCTATGAAGACAGGGCCAGAGCTGGGCAGATAGCCTCTATCTTTACCAACCCAACCTCCTTGATCTCCCACCAAATCCTTATTGATCACCATCTGCAAAGGCGTCTGTTTCCTTCTTTTCCGCCCCTGAGGAACTGTGAGGACATGATATCTGCTTCGCGAAAAAGCCAGGACGTACCTCCAGTGCTCCCACGACGCATCCTTGCATGCTCGGAGGTCACTGCATGAATGCCCCATCTGGAATGCCCTTCATCTACCCCACATTAGCCTTGCGACGAGGCGCCGACGGCTGAAACACCGAAAATGTGCACACCATCCAAATACGTGCGAGCTTTTCTTGCTCTTACAAGTGTGCCAACCTCACTTTCTCGTCGATGCTGATGAAGTCATCATGCAGTTATGTTGGCACCATCAGGGATAGCGCTAAACTCGGGGATGCACTGGAGAGGACCTCCTCCTACGACAACGGGTAGAGGGGTAGGCATTCGTGGCTTCGGCGTGGCCCGTCCATGGATGAGGCGTGTGTCTATTCAAATCCCCTCAGCTACGATACAGGACCCAGAGCGGCCTGACCAGCACGCAACCCACAGACACAAAACGTCTTGGAGAGTGCGTCCGAGGAACCAATCGCATCGTCGGCTACAGGAGAAGAAACGTCCTCTGTTCCGTTTCACCCTCTCATCGGACTTTGGTTGCAGTGGAGAATACGAACAGCATCGAGGCCCGGCGTCCTCGGATAGGTCAGACGTGTCACTGTCTCCGTGCCCAGAGCCCTCCAGAGTCTGGCTGAGCCGTTGGACCTTGGCCATGTTGAAGGATGATGTTGCTTTGCAAAGGACCTGGACCCCTGTCGCTGTCGGACAGAGATAATCCCTGCCGAGATACACCTTTCCAACTGGCCCTCCCCTTCCCCC